>BOPN01001404.1:182359-187359 GCA_017312705.2 Penaeus japonicus
TGTTTTTTTTTATGTTGCAAACTGTGATGGTCAAGTTGAAACATCAGGACCTCGATCTTTATATCTATCTGTCTTGTTTCGTGTTTTTTTTCCCCTTTGCAGTTTTCTCTTCTATCTTTTCTTCCCTCTCTGTCTCATGTTATTTCTCTCTCGCTCCTTCCTCCCCCCCCTCCCTCTTTTCTCTCTGACTCCCTCATTTCCTCCCTCCCTCTCTTCTTCCCTTCCTCCCTCTTTCTCTCCCTCCTTCCATCTCTCTCTCTCTCTCTCTCTCTCTCTCTCTCTCACTCTCCATCCTCCTTCATTCCTTCCTTCCTTCTCTCCCATCCTCCCCCTCTCTCTCTCTTACCCCCCCCCCAAAAAAAAAAAAAAAAAAAAAAAAAAGAGAGAGAGAAGAAAAGAGGTCGTCACGGCATCAACAGCCTCCGAAGACTAGAGCTTCTTGCGCCCCTTTAATTAAATTCCCTTCATAACTGAGAAATTATTCATTCCAGGGCGGATAATGGACAGCTGAGCGGATGGTCTTGGTATGATTGAGGTGTACGCTTTTGGCGGTCGCTCCCCCCATCCCCCCCCCCCCCTGCTATGCGCTCTCCGCCGAGCTTGTTGCTTTGCGGTCCTTTGTGTTTCTTGGTGAAGATGGTTTTGTGTGTGTTTGTTTGTTTGTTTGTGTGTCTGTCTCTGTGTCTGTCTTTCTTTCTGTCTGTCTGTCTGTCTTCTCTCTCTCTCTCTCTCTCTCTCTCTCTCTCTCTCTCTCTCTCTCCACTGTCTCTCTGTCTCTCTCTATCTCTATCTCTCTCTCTGTCTGTCTGTCTCTCTCTCTCTCTCTCTCTCTCTCTCTCTCTCTCTCTCTCTCTTTCTTTCACTCTCTTTCACTCTTGTTTTTTTCCATCGTTGTTCCTCTCTCTTCCATGCTCACCCCCCCCCCCCGCCCCGTCATTCATTCATGGCAACCCAATCCCCAGCATAATGAATGCATAATTGCCATCACTCTCGCATTAATTCGCATAAAAAAAATCACTTGCTCCAGTCTCTCTATATTTTCCCACGTTGTATAGCAGTCCTGTTATAGCAGTGATTCCCAACCGGGGTTCCGCGGAACCTTGGGGTTCCGCCGACCATCACCAGGGGTTCCGCGAGAAACCGTAAAATAATTATGTGCTATTACAATATGACAGTGATCTTAATTCATAATTCGTAACTCCTACTCAACAACACGTCACAAACAGTCTCCAGACACCAACATACTCGTACGTGTCAGTCAGTACAATGTATATACTAGTAATGAGAGCAAATGCTATGCATAGAATTAATACTATATATAGGGGTTCCTTGGAATATGAAAAATTATTACAGGGGTAAGGTTGGAATCACTGTGTTATAGTATTCATTGCTCTATAGTTATGCTATTTATTCTGGCTATGCTATTCCCTTTTCTTTCCTGATTTTTCTTGTTCTCTTTTTGTTTATAATGTTAATGATAATGATAATAATAACAATGATGATGATAATTATGAAAATGATGGTTATGATAATGATAGCAATGACAATGAACAAAATGATAATGATATTAATGATAATGATAACAATGATGATGATAATGAAAATTATAATAATGATAATGATAACAATAATGATGATAATTATGAAAATGATAATAATGATAATGACAGCAATGATGATGATCAAAACGATAACGATAATATTGATAATGATAACAAGGATGATAATCATGAAAAATGATAATAAAGATAATGATAACAATGATGATGATAATAATGATAATGATAATAATGAAGTTAACGATAAAGATGACAGTGTAAACTAAAAGAGACAAGGACTGAGATGATATTATATAACAACATATCATTATCAGAATTGTTATTTTATATCAAATGTTATATCACATTAGAATGTACCTTGACCCTTCTTGCCTTTCCTCTCGTTATTCTATGCTGTTCATGTTCTTGTTGGTCTTATTTCTTCACTCGCTTTATCTGCAATGTTTCTGTTTCATTGTTATATATGTATATATATATATATATATATAGATATATATATATATATATATATATATATATATATATATATATATATGTATATATGTATATATATATATATATATATATATATATATATATATATATATATTTACATATATATACATATATATAAATACATATATATATATATATATATATATATATATATATATATATATATATATACATACATATATATATTCACAATACCATGCTCTTCCATCTACTTTTGTATCTTTCCCTCTCTCTCTCTCTTTATTCTTATTTAAGTTTATCTCTCCATCTCCCTCCATCTCGATATGTATCTCTCCTTTCCTTTATCCCCCTCCCCTTCTTTCTTTCATTCCTCCCCCCTCTTCTCCCCCTACCCTACTCCCCTCCCCTTAACCCTTTAATCTCCTAACCCTTTCTCAAATTACTAGCATCTTGTCCGCAGCATCCCTACCCCCCTCTCCCCCTCCCCCTCCCCCAGCCCCCCTCTTCTCCTACTCCTTTCCCCCTTCCCCCTCCCCTCCCTCTCCCTCCCTCGCCACCTGGTCTCAGCCCCCCTCTTCTATTACTCCTTTCCCCCTCCCCCCTCCCCCTCCCTCTCCCTCCCCCGCCACCTGGTCTCAGCCCCCCTCTTCTATTACTCCTTTCCCCCTCCCCCCTCCCCTCCCTCCCCCCTCCCCCCCCCCCCCTCCCTCGCCACCTGGTCTCAGCTTTATGAGAGGCTGCATCCAGATAAGCAATGGGAATGGGGAGGGGGAGGAGGGTAGGGGGTGGGGGGTAGCAGTGGGAGGGGGGGAGGCGAAAGAGATGAGAGATCGAGGGCAAGAGGGGGAAAGGGGAGAATTGAGGGGGAGGGAGAAGGGGGAGGAGATAGGGGGGGGAGGAGAGGGAGTGAGATTGCCGGTTTATGCGCGCCGAATGTGGGATGCTGGCGTGGATGCAGAGGAAGGAACGAAATGCTGATTTTGGGCCAGGTTTGAGGCTTGGACAGAGATTTGCTTGTTTGTATATATATATATATATATATATATATATATATATATATATATATATATATATATATATATATATATATATATATATATATATATATTTATATATATATATATATGTGTGTATGTGTGTGTGTGTGTGTGTGTGTGTGTGTGTGTGTGTGTATATATATATATATATACACACACACATACATATATATATATATATATATATATATATATATATATATATATATATATATATATATATATATATATATATATATATATATTCTGTATATATATATATATATATATATATATATATATATATATATATATATATATATATATATATATATACATATATATATATATATATATATATATATATATATATATATATATATATACATATATATATGTATATATATATATATATATATATATATATATATATATATATATATATATATATATATATATATATATATACATATTATGTATATATATATATATATATATATATATATATATATATATATATATATATATATATATATATATAGAGAGAGAGAGAGAGAGAGAGAGAGAGAGAGAGAGAGAGAGAGAGAGAGAGAGAGAAATATATAGATAGATAGATAGATAGATAGAGAGAGAGAGAGAGAGAGAGAGAGACAGAGACAGAGAGAGAGAGACAGAGAGAGAAGAGAAAAAGAGAAAGAGAGAGAGAGAAAAAAAAGAGAGAGGGAGAGAAAAAGAGACTAAGAGAGAGAGAAAGAGAGAGATGAGTAAAGGGCTGTGTGTCCATTCAAAGGTTTAGATTTACCATTCATCTTTTACAACCACACATCACAAGAACCCGAAGACAAAAGCCACTCCCTCCGCGACTTGAGCCCAGCGGCTTAATCTCGGTGGGGGGGGAGGGGGGGGAAGGAAGAAAGCCAGCCCTCTCGACGGCTACAATCAACAACCCAGCATTAATAATTACCTTCCCCTTTATCCGGTCCGATGCTGTACTTTTTAAGGCCACGGAGCCGCCCTGAGGTTGGCCCTCCTCGCGAGCTTCCCGAAGAATCGGGGCGGTTTCTTTGCCTCTCTGTGCGAGTTAACCCTTGACCTACGTCGGACTACCATATCCTCTTTAGCTATTCATGGAGAGTGGGTTGAGGGGAAGAGAGGGAGGGAAGCTGAGGGGAAGAGAGGGAGGGAGGGAAGAAGGGTGAGAGATGGGAGGGAGGAAGGATGAGGGGAAGAGAGGAAGGGAGGGAAGAGAGAGTGAGGGAAGGGTGATAGGAAGAGAGTGAGGGAAGCTAAAGGGAGGGAGGGAATAAGGGTGAGGGGAGAGATGGGGGAAGGATGAGGGGAAGTAGGTAAGCTGAGACGAGGGAAGGATGCTGAGGGGGACGAGAGGGGAAAGGGTTGGAGAGAGAGTAAGAAAGAGAGGAGAGGAGGAGGAAGAGTGGACGGAAAAGAGGGAAGGAATTTGGTGTAGGGAGGTCGGGTGCGAGAGGGCAGTATGAGGAATGGTGAAGGGAAAAGGAAAGTCTTTTTCTCTTCTTTATTTAGGTGAGAGTAACAGGAAATTAGGAAAAAGAAATAAGCTCGTATTAGAAAATGAAGTAAAAAGGAAAAGAATTGAGGAAAGAATAAAAGGAACTTAATTATAATGATGATGAGGGAGAAGAAGAGAGAAGACAAAATTAAGAAATTTAAAAAGTTTGAAGCAATGAGATGAGAGAAATATTATAGATAAATTGACAGACAGACAGACAGATCCTGTAAATACATGGACATAAGAACAGATAGATAGAAATAGATAGAAAGAAAGATAATGAGATCGACAGAGAGATAAAAAGATATTTCATAAAGTAGAAAAAGAAACAAAGAAAAATAAAATGCATCGAATTCTCATAAGAGAAATAGGTAGAAATCTGAACTGAATCCGAAATCGTGGACATGTCTATAATCCTCATTTTGGTTTCTGTTTTCTTTC
>BOPN01001404.1:202359-204859 GCA_017312705.2 Penaeus japonicus
AAAAGCAAAGCAAAATCAGACCGACCACTTTGCCTTCCTACGGAGAAGGAATTCTCTGTGAGCGATGCAAGAGAGGAGAAGGGAAGGAAGGAGAGAGAGAGAAAGAGAGAGAGAGAGAGAGAGAGAGAGAGAGAGAGAGAGAGAGAGAGAGAGAGATGAGTTTAAGAGATGAAGGAGATAGAGGCGAGGAGAGGAAGAAGGGAAGAGGATGTGAAGAAGGAAACAAAAGGGTTGAGCTGATGAAGAAGGAGGTGAGAGAGAGAGAGCGAGAAAAGATAGAGGTAGATGATAGGAGAAAGAAGGATGGAATAGTGATAGAAGAGATGGAAGGAGGATATAAAGATGGAGGTAGTGAGAGTAGGAAGAAAAAGAAGTGGAAGAGAAGAAAAAAAGAAAACGTAGAAGGAGATAATAAAGTGAAAGTGCAACGAGATAATGACAGAGAAAGAGAGGAAGAAGAGGAAGGCAAAAGAGCAGCAGGTTTCATAAAGGGGAAAGTCTCTCACGGGAGAAATCTTGAGAGATTTTTCTTTCAAGAATAAAAAGAAAATGATAATAAAGAAAAGGGTTAGGAAAATATCAGTCGTGATGACTTCTTCAGCGTTTTTTTTTTCTTATGATTTTATTTATTCATTTGTTTCAAAGATGCGAATAAGATATTTGCAATAGAAGACTAGAATATCAATCACAACAACACAGATGCATATAAGCACAAAGACGGGTGTTTACGACCTTTATATGAAATTAAACACATCCATAAAAATCATCCAAAAGACATCCATCTTAATGCATACATAATCTTATACAAATTTCCATTCATTTATTTATGTATTTATCTATCACGTTTTTTTTCTTCTTCTTCTTTACAAGAACACACTACACAGTCAAAAACCAGCATATAGGACCAATCTTCCATTATTTATCTTTTGTTTTTGCATATAATTTTTTTTATTTATTGTAGGAACATACGTCACACCGATAAACCACTATAAATTCATCCATTTAATTTTGCATCATGAATACAGCTATCACAAGTCACCCTTCTTATATATTTATTTTCCTTACAAATTACATATCCTTCAACATTCATAAGAATACACAACCCCCCCCCCCCCATAAACCTATCCAAACGACACCCATCACAAGACATCAACCAAAACACTTACACCCAATCCCTTCATCATCAAAACTATAATTCGCACAATACCCACAATACCCACACCCACCATAGCAACACACGCACAATAATAATGAAGCAAGTGAAACGCGCCACAGTGATCCAGCTGAATGACCTTTCAAAGAATGAACATCCGATGTGTTCAATATTTGATGTGAACTTTACATCCATGCTCTACAGATTCCCTTTTGCTTCGCGGAGCTCTGGTCACTCGGAGTGTCCATTATGTGGGACGGTTTCAACGTCGAGGTGTGAGTCTCACTGTCTGTCTCTCTGTTTGACTGTGGGTTTGCACGTGTGTTTGTTTGTTTGTTTGTTTGTTTGTGTGTGTGTGTGTCCATTATTTGGGACGGTTTCAACGTCGAGGTGTGAGTCTCACTGTCTGTCTCTCTGTTTGACTGTAGGTTTGCACGTGTGTTTGTGTGCTTGTGTGTGTGTGTGTGTGTGTGTGTGTGTGTACATTATTTGCGACGGTTTCAACGTTGAGGTGTGAGTCTCACTGTCTGTCTCTCTGTTTGACTGTAGGTTTGCACGTGTGTTTGTGTGCTTGTGTGTGTGTGTGTGTGTGTGTGTGTCCATTATTTGGGACGGTTTCAACGTCGAGGTGTGAGTCTCACTGTCTGTCTCTCTGTTTGACTGTAGGTTTGCACGTGTGTTTATTTCTTTGTGTGTGTGTGTGTGTGTGTGTCTGTGTGTGTGTGTGTGTGTGTGTGTGTGTGTGTGTGTGTGTGTGTTTATGTGTGTGTGTCTGTGTGTGTCTGTGTGTGTGTGTGTGTGTGTGTGTTTATGTGTGTGTGTGTGTGTGTCTACCTGTAATCTGCATTTCTGTGTTCATATACTTATATCGATGACCTACGACTGTACATTATATCATTATATCAGTCTCAACATCTGCCTAACTGTCTGTCTGGTTCTTTGTCTATCTATCTATCTGTCTGTCTGTCTGTTTTTTTGTTTATTTGTTTGTCTGTCTGGCTGTTTGTTCGTTTATTTGTTTGTCTGTCTGTCTGGCTTGCTGTTTGTTCGTTTATTTGTTTGTCGGTCTGTCTGTCTGTTTGTTTATTTGTCTGTCTGTATGTCTATCTGTCTCTGTCTCCCCCTCCCCCCTTCTCTCTCTCTCTCCCACGCCTTGAAACATTAAAGAACAAAGCAAAAGTGAAACCGTAAAAGAAGAATGGAACTTTAAAGCTGCATAATAACTATAAAAAGTCTGTCTGCTCAGCTTTATTCAAGTCGAATAGATGTTTTTGTTTTGTTTCATATTTTTTCGTCGGTATTCTTTTACATTTTGATATCTATTTGCTTAGCTTTAAATAAGTAACG
>BOPN01001404.1:222359-227359 GCA_017312705.2 Penaeus japonicus
TGGGGGGGAGGGGGTCGTTATGCTTAAGGCAATCTCTATCATTAGTTAGCAGTTGGGGATCTTCGTGCTGGCTTTGATGGGGAGGCTGCCAGTGATGTTGAGCTTATTAGTTCTCTCTTTTAGTTTGAGTTTATCTACATACATATATACTTACGTCTACTTTATGCATATATGTACATGGATAAACGTGTATATGAATATACTTTTTTTGAAAGGATTTTAGAGGAGTAGGATTGAGTAGGTTTGTAGGTTTTTTTTTGTGTGTGTCTGTTTGTGTGGTTGTGTTTTTTTGTGTTTTTTTGTTTTTGTTTTTTTTTGTCGTTTCGTTTTTGTTTGGCAATGTTAGAATGTATATGTATATATATATATATTTTTATTTCATAAATATATGTATTTGGCTGTTTTTTTGTACACTGGAAGAAGTGTTTGTTAGTTCGTCTTATAAAAAGTTGGCTTCATATTATGAGAGTCTTTTTGCAAAAACAGTTTGCTTTGATGTTGTATAATTATTACTTGCTCTGTCTTCATTGATGTCCCTTTTGATGTCAGCTGATGGCTTGTGATGACCATTAGGTTGTCAGTTGGTCTAAGGGTTGTTAAGGGTTGTGCTTTTGTTATTGTTATTACTATTGTCATTATCCTCATTATTGTTAACATCATTATCATCATCATTATTATCATCGTTATCGATATCATTATTATTGTTATTATTATTTTCATCATCATTACTCTTAGTGTTATTATTATCATTATTACCATTATCATTCTTATTATTGTTATCATTATTTTTTACCATTACTATTATCGTTATTATCATCCTTTTGTTATTTTCGTTGTTACTATTACCATCGGTATTGCAGTTAT
The DNA here is from genome assembly GCA_017312705.2 of Penaeus japonicus. Taxonomy (NCBI): domain Eukaryota; kingdom Metazoa; phylum Arthropoda; class Malacostraca; order Decapoda; family Penaeidae; genus Penaeus; species Penaeus japonicus. Next base: position 223,224 of record BOPN01001404.1, read on the forward strand.
CCTTATTAATACTGTTTTTTTTATATTATAAGAATAGGCGTCACCAACATTATTACTCATCAATTCATGATAATCATAACTATTGGTGACACTGTTGTGATTCACTTTATCTGTACCATCACTTTTATAAATCTGTGATTGATTTTTATTGTTTATTTCTCTACAAAAGGATGAATAATGATGATGTTTATGTATCGAAGCGAACACAAGGGAACTGAACCGTGTATATTACGTCAAGAACTTGTGATGTGTATCTTAAGAGTGGCTGTGTTACGATATCGTAAAGTATTTTACTAAGTTTTGTGTGTCTTGTAGACGAATCGTAACTTAAAATAACTTAAAACGATTAAGAAGATACTTTCAGTGTCTGATAAAGAAAAGAATTGTTCAGAATGTGTCCTATACCAGGGCTTGACTTATATGTGTCCAAAGTGATGCCAAAGTGTCGTTATAGGAGTCGTTTGGGAGTCTTGAAAGATGTGTTTGTGGAAGGGATTCAGGGCTTGATAAGGGATGGGGTAAGGTGGGGGGGGGGGGTCGTTATGCTTAGGGCAATCTCTATCATTAGTTAGCAGTTGGGGATCTTCGTGCTGGCTTTGATGGGGAGGCTGTCAGTGATGTTGAGCTTATTAGTTCTCTCTTTTAGTTTGAGTTTATCTACATACATATATACTTACGTCTACTTTATGCATATATGTACATGGATAAACGTGTATATGAATATATATATGTATATATATATATATATATATATATATATATATATATATATATATATATGTATATATATATATATATATATATATATATTTATATATATATATACATATATATATATATATATATATATATATATATATATATATTATATATATATATATATATATATATATATATATATATATATATATATATATATATATATATATATATATATAAATATATATATATATATATATATATATATATATATATATATATTATATATATATATATATATATATATATATATATATATATATATATATATATATGTATATATATGTATGTATATATATATATATATATATATATATATATATATATATATATATATATATTATCTTTATCATTATCATAATTATCATTACAATTGAGCTAGCGAGTTGTGGCGTCATGCGAAGTTTTCCCGAGTGGGCAGACGATATTGGAGAGGGCAGGGCAGAGACATAGGAGGGGGTGGGTGGGTGGGGGAGCCGGGGGGAGTAGGGGGTTGTGTGTGGGGAGGAATCGACGGCTGTGGGAGGGAGGGGGAGGGAGAAGAAGAAGAAGAAGAAGAAGAAGAAGAAGAAGAAGAAGGAGAAGGAAGAGGTCCTCGGACAGCAACTCCCTCTCCCCACGCCTTCTTTCTTTCTTCCTTCTTCTTCCCTCTCCCCTCCCACCCACCCACCCTTCCCTCCTTCTCTCCCTCCCTCCCTCCCTCCCTCTCCCCCCATCCCCCCCTCGCGAAAATACTCACTGGTTTATGTCGTCTGAAGCTTTGTTGCTCATGCCGCCTCGCCCCTTCGGCTTGTTTGTGTAACCCATCATGTTCATAAGGTTGTTGGCCGCAGCCGAACCACCACCCGCGTGCATCTTGGCGGTTCTTCATCAGACAACACACTCGAGATAATAAGGAGGAAGGGGGGAAAAGCACCCCTTCTTTAGTAAGATTTATATATATATTTTTTTTAGGAGAAGAAAAAAAAATTAAGGCTCCCACTTCTTTCTTTTTTCTCTCTCTTTTTTTTTTCCTTTTTTCCTTTTTTTTTCCGGTGTTCGTATTGGGTGGTTAACTTCTTTTACTTTTTGGGGGGAAACCTTCTTGCTTGCTGCTTCAGGAGATTCTGTAATATTTTTTTCTTACAGAAGGAATGTGTAAATTCTTGGTAGAGTGTTTCTCTTTTTTTCCCTTAGATTTGTTTATATTTTTTTTTATTTTGAGGAATACGATGCTATTGGTTATTCCTGGGAGATTAATTGGCCATTGGTGTTGATTAACAGTAAAGAGTTATACGTAGAGTATAGTTGTTGAGAAAGGAGGAACTGATGTAAAGGGAAAATGTTTACGTGAAGAAGTTAGAAGCTGTTTGTTGGGGGGTGGGGGTGGGGGGGAAAGACACCTCAATTGGGGGGTTTTACTTTTCCTCTCAGGAGTGGTTCACTGTCAAATTACGTTTGTGTTTTATTACAATGATTACTTTTTTTGGCCGCTGCTAAAGTGTGACCGACATACACGCGGCGCCACTCTCGGGGTTTTCAGCTGCGTTTGTGACGGTGTGACAGGAGTGCACACACACACACATACACGCGGATACTCACTGGTTAATGTCGTCGGAGGTTTTGGTCAGAGTGCGAGCTTTGGGCTTTGTGTTGAAGCCCATCATGTTCATGAGGTTGTTGGCCGCAGCCGAACCGCCGCCCGCGTACATCTTGCCGGTTCTTCATTAGACAACACACAAAAAACGGAAGAGTGAGGTGGCTGGGCACCTCTGCTGGCTGACGGGCCCCTGCTCGGGGCGAGAACCTCTGTGCCCTTAGGGACGCTTGCCCCGAAGATATCTCCACTGCTGGGCTCCTCCTCGGTGCCCTCGCTGCTTGTTGCCCCCCGCTGCTAGTAGGTGCCAGCAGGTGGTGCCTGTACCCGGTGGTGCCGGAGATATGCCAGGCCTGAAACGGGTCTGTGCCGGGCCGTTCAGTGGGAGCCAGAGGCCCCGGCCAGGCACCTCACGCCTGGCGCGGCCGCACGGCCTCAGCGGCCACCTGCACGCCGGGGCTGATGCTGAGGATGCTGACGGGGACCGCACGCGGCGGCACCTGCGGTTGCATCGTCACCACGTCGCCGCACGTCACCACACCTCACCACACACCACAGCACGCCGCCACCGGCGAGTACAAAGCACTACGGCGTGGCTACACAACACCAGGAGGCAACTAAGAAGAGAACGCGGTAGAGTACAACATCAAACCACAACTAAAAACCGTGATGTGTGCAGTGAGCACTCAGGCACTTGTCAGACTGGCGAGCGGGCCGGGGCCAAGCTCCCTTTACCCCCCACCTCCTAACACGAGGCCCGACCGGTCGATACCCACCCCCCGCCGCCCGCGCGGGGGAGTGACCCTCGCACCTGGCCTGCCTCTCGCTCCGCCCACCGCCACGCCCCCCGCCCGCCCGCGACGCATCTTTACAAGGCGCTGGACGCTAATGTGGTGTACATTCGTTTGGCGAATTTGCACCTGGGTCTTTCCCGACGGGGAATTCCCGGCCAGTAACTCACGTCGTCCGTCTGTGTGTGTGAGGGTCCCGCGGCGACCCCGACCCCGCCCACTCCTCCGCCCCTTCCCCTCCTCGCTCCGCCCCTTGCCCTGTCTCCGCTCTCGCATCTGTGTGTCGCGTGGAGAGAAAAAGATCACGCGTTTTCATGTTGCACCTAAACGTTTTTTTCTTATTCTTTCTCGTTCTTTTCATTCATTTATCGCCTTGTTTCTTCGAATTCCTGTTCTTCTTCTCCTGCTAGACTTTCACGGCCGAGCTGTAGTCTCAAGAACAGAAGTCAAAGTCTTATTCACACTCCTTCTCCACGAGTCTTTTCATTTCCTTTAGTCCTTTTTCGTCGCATATTGTGAAATCCGGCCACTGATATCTCTTATCCCTTCGAAGATTTATCCTTTTAATACAATTTCCAAATCTAGGGTGTAGTTATTACTCCAGTTCTATCTATGTGATAAGTGAATGAACTGAATATAATACATTAAACAAACAAATTGCAATGAAGATAAATAAATACTAAAAAAAAAAATGAAATGAAATAAGAAGCTAGGCAAACCCGTACATAAATTGCCTTGTAATATATGCATATACAAGTGAATAAAAGAAAAGTTTCCCGGAAAATACGTGACAGTGGGGAAACAAGAGAGAAAAAAATAGCAAAAAAATGTATGACACATCCGCACATTTTTTAAAGCTCAGCTACGTAAACATAAACTAAAGAAATGAATAATTAAAGTGAATAAATTATTTCACATCCGATAAAGATAAAAACTACCAAAAACCACGCCCCTAAGACCATCTATCTGACTTCAATAGGACCGCCCACACGCCTGGATCCTCCTGTAGG
>BOPN01001404.1:249859-252359 GCA_017312705.2 Penaeus japonicus
CAGACATACAGACAGAGAGGCAAATAGAAAAACAGACAGAGAGGCAAATAGACAAACATACAAAGAAAAAAACAGAGATAGAAAAAAAAAACAGAAAAAAAGGAGATTTAGAGAAAAAAAAAAAAAAAAAAATCCAAAGAAAAAAAAAGTGACAACAAAAAACAAACAAACAAACAAACACACCATCTGACACAAACAAACCCGCCAGCAGATTAAAACCATAAAGCAAGAGGACGGAATCAAAATAAGCCCGTCAACACATAGTGGCTGGGAATATAGGCTTAGCTCTCCCCATTTCGAAGCAGACCTCAGCTTTAGGGGGGGGGGGGGGGAAATGCCCACTTAGAGGTGGGTGTCACGGGCGAGCCAGCCTTGTAGACAGACCTCTTTGTAGCATCGTAGTTAGGGTGCATGTAGCATGCTTATTTATATGTATTTTGTGTATTCTTTTTTATCTGTCTATGTGTTATAGTTGTCTATGAGGATACGTTCTTGTAGTCACGACGTACTATTTAGTGATGGTATGTGGTTTCGATATTACATTTTTTTTATATGGGGATTCCAATTTTGTAATTTCTTGAACTTCCTTAGATTTAGAATTGGGAGGAGGAAGGGATGGAAGGTGAGAAAGAGAGAAGATTAGAGATTTAATGAAAGGGAAGATGAGAAATAAACAGAAGATGAATAGAATCCTCCTTTTAATACCGAAAAACTCCTTTCTCGAGCTTGCTCTCCTTTAGAAGTGAAAGAAGGAAGGGTAAGTGAGAGCTAAAGGGAATTAGAGGATGAAGAGAAGGTGTTTGAGAGTGAGTACATGAATAGAATATACCTTTTGATACTCATGTCTCTTGCTCTCTTCTTGGCTTTGCGAGTAAAGGGAGGAAGAGACAGAAATACGGTTGACAAATTTGACAAAGAGGGAAGAGAAGGAATCAATAGAAGATATATAGAATACCTTGTTAAATACGTAAGTCTTTTCTTGAAATTTCTTGGCTTTGGAAGAAAGAGGAGAAGAGAAGGCAGGGTAGGAAATGGAAGAAATTAATAAAAAAAATTGATAGGATACAAAGAGAAGCCCTTTTTTTATACTTAAGACTCTTTTCTTAAGTGATCTCGGTTGTGGAAGGAATTATGAGAATTAGAGATTAGAGTAATTTTCTTGATACGGTATAGATATCTGAATAGAATATATCCTATAAAAGCTAAAAGTATTTTCTTGGTATCTGGAGGATATGAAAATAATAGAAGGAAGGAATGGAAGGGGAGAAATAGAGGAAATTGGAGACCTAACGAAAGGGAAGAAAGAAACTCAAAGGATAAAAAGCATAATCCTTCTTATTTCCTAAGAACTGGGGATCTTTTCCTGAGTTCCCCTTATTTGGAAGTAAAAGGAGGAGAGATGGAAGGCGAGAGACGAAGGAAATTGAAGATTTTTTTTTTTTTAGGAAATCAATATACGACGAATTCTGATTTTCAGAGAAAAGAAAAGAAAAAGAAAAAAAAGACGATTGGCAAGAATTTACACTACTTTGCTGTTGACACTCGGTATAGCGAATGTGCATGTTTTGGTTCCATTTTGCCTTTTTATCTATATTTTCAATTGTGCCGTTTATTTGTTTTCACTTAGAACTTATTTATTCCTGCTTTCTTTTTATATTTTTTTTTCTTTTTCTTTTTTGAGGCTAAGTATTTGATGCATATTCATTCATTCAACCCATTAGGTCTGTTTGTTTTCACTCTGCCCTTACAAAGGTGGCTTCATTGTCTCGAGAGAAATATGGCAGAAAAGGAAGAAAAATAATATATAAGAACGAAAGAGAGAGATAGATAGATAGACGGAGAGAGGGGAGAGAGAGAGAAGGGGGGGGGGGGAGAGAGAGAAGGGGGAGGGGGAGAGAGAGAGAGAGAGAGAGAGAGAGAGAGAGAGAGGAGAGAGAGAGAGAGAGAGAGAGAGAGAGAGAGAAGGAGAGAGAGAGAGAGAGATAGATAGATAGAGAGAGAGATATGCATCGCCTTTCCCATTCCCTCTGTTCAGCTCTCTCCGTGATCCTTTTGCCTCGAAGTCCAATACTTTCTTTCTCTCTTTCTCTCTCCGTCTCTCTCTTTCACTGTCTCTCTTTTCTCTCTAACGCCACTGCTCTCTCTTCCTCTCTTTCCCTTAAATTCCTCCTCTTCTCTGTTTTCCTTTCTTTCTCTCTCTCTTTCTTCCCTTCATCCTCCATTCCTCTCCCTTCTTCCCTTCCATCGAATATCCTCCCCTTACTCCCCTGATATCTCTTCTTCCCTTCTTTTCTCCCCACTCTTTTTCTTCCAATTATCTTCATCTTTCTCCCTCTCCACTCTCTTTTCCTCGTCCTCTTCCTTCCTACATATTTTCTTCCTCTTCTTTCTTCACCTCCCTCCCTCTCCACTCTCCTCCTCTCCCTTCCTCCCTCCCCATTCTCCTTATTTCCCTCCCTTAGTCTCTCTTCCTCACGACTTCCCTCTTTTCCTCTCATTC
>BOPN01001404.1:267359-269859 GCA_017312705.2 Penaeus japonicus
TGAAGATGGGGGAAGAGAAAGATGGATTAGGAAAAAAAAAAAAAGGTTGTCGAGAAGAAGACGGAGAAAATAAAGAGGGAAAATGGCAATGGAAAACAAGAAATAGATGGAAGAGAGACAGAAAGTGGAGGAGAAAGAGCAAGCGTATCTGAAGAGGAAGAGAAAAGGACATTGAGATAAAAAAAAAGAAGAATTCGGGATATGGAAAGGGGAATGGGAAAGGAGGTTGGTTAATAGATCTGTAGAAGGAAAATAGAAAAACAAAACAAAGATAACAACAACACAGTGATAAAAGGAAATGGATAAGAAACACTCGACCGAGAAGGGAGATATGCAATGCGATATATTAGAGCTCATAAGAGAGACAGTTATGATGTAGTCCCTCGTATTAGTGAATAATGCATTGGGGATATCCCGGGAGAGGTAACGGAGCAAAGGGAAGGAGGGGGGAGATAGAGAGAGAGAGAGGGAGAGAGAGAGGGAGAGGGAGAGGGAGAGGGAGAGGGAGAGGAGAGAGAGAGAGGGAGAGGGAGAGGGAGAGAGAGAGAGACAGTTCAGCTCACAAGTAATTTCCTTAGTAATCTGAACACAATGGTGCGAGTGGTTTGGAGGTAACAGCCGAAAGATACTTCCAGGTCAATGGAGTGGGAGAGGGGGAGAGAGAGAGAGAGGGAGAGGGAGAGAGAGAGGGAGAGGGAGAGGGAGAGGGAGAGAAAGAGAGAGAGAGAGAGACAGAGCGAGAGAGAGAGAGGGGGGAGTCAGACAGAGAGAGAGAAAAAAAAAGAGAGAAATAGACAGACAGATAGAGAAACAGTAACAAGCAGTAATAAGCATATAGACAGACAGACAGACAAACAAGCACCGACAGATACGAAGGGACAAGGAATCATATTTTGACACCGACAACGAAACATTAATAAAACCAGAGTGACATTTAGCACCTCTCGCTAAGCGTTGCCTCGTTCCTCCTGGTCTGTCTTCACCGCTGAGCTTACGGTTCCCCTTGTCATCATGCCTCTATGTCACTATCTACTTCCTCTAAGGAACTGTGTCACTGTGTCACTATGTCACTCTATCATACTCTCTTTCGAAGCGAAGATGGACTTGACAGATTGGTGGCGATGGGGTGACAGGTTGACTGGTTGATGGTGATAATCACTTGGTAGTTGAAAGATTGGCGTTTAGTGGTAGGTTGATGGGTTGATGGGGATTGGTAGCAGGTTGAAAGGTTGATAGGTCGGTTGTGATGATTACTTGATTATTGTTCCGTTTGAGATTAGTAGTGACGAGTTTGTGTTGATTGATGGCAGTTTTAGAGGTTGGTGAGGATAATTTCTTGATAATTGTTAGGTTGATGGTGAGTAATGACAGATTTATGATGATTGGGGACGAGTTGGTGGTGATAAATGACAGGTTGGTAATGATTGATGATGGTTGTTACTCGTATCTATTGCATTCACCCGATCGTCAACCAAGCTAGCAAATGCACCTTCGACTCAATAAATGATAAGAAGACATGAGCATAATTATCAATGTTACTTCTTTATTCACTCCAGTTGATGCCCAGAAGAGATGCGTAAAGAAAACGCATAATAATACTTTCACAGAAATGAATTACGTATGGGGAAAGGAATTATACAATCCTTTTTAAAAGATCCCTTTTCTTTCTGCCATCCTTTAATGAATGCAAATGCCATAAAACGGACCTGGAGCTTATATGGGACACCTCTTCTGCAATGTCTATGATTTCCCTCTTTCATTCTTTGCAAGGAATCAATATCAAAAGAGTAGTATTGCGAATGAATAAGCCAGTGAACGAATATTTTCATTCCATTAGTTAAGGCTGCCTAGAAGCTGAGCTAGACGCGTGTTGGAGAACCTTCCTAAGCCAGTTTAAATATTCATGTCATCCCTTTAAACCTTCAGCTTCCATTAGATCTCATGTAAACTCTCCTTCTCTGTCTATTAATGGGGTTTGGTCGTCCTTCGCTCCCCGTGTCTCTGTCTTGCTCTCGTTCTCTCTTTCTTTCTGTCTCTTTATATCGATCTTTCTGATTAACTTATCTACCTTTCTCTTTTCTTCTCTCTCTCTCTCTCTCTTTCTCTTTCTTTCTCTACCCCCCCCCCCCTCTCTCTCTCTCTTAGTGATTCTCAATGGATATTGAATTAATGGGATTTGATCTTTTTTCGTTCTCCGTGCCTCTGTCTACTTCTCGTCCTCTCTTTCTTTCTGTCTCTCTATTTCTACCCATTTACTTAGGTATCTCTTTCTCTTCCTCCCTCTCATTTTATCGATTCATATAACTAAATCCCTCTTTCTTTTCATCTCTGTCTGTCTGCTCTCTCTCTCTCTCTCTCTCTCTCTCTCTCTCTCTCTCTCTCTCTCTCTCTCTCTCTCTCTCTCTCTCTCTCTCTCTTTCTCCGTGATTCTTAGCAACGGATAAACTAATCCTCTGGGAGTAAATCTGAACTAATATGACTAGCCGATGCAACGGATTCT
>BOPN01001404.1:297359-301357 GCA_017312705.2 Penaeus japonicus
AAGGGGGAAGGAGGGGAAAACGAGAATATATAGAATGGACAGAAAGAAAAATGGGACAAGGCGTGTTTTGGGAGAGATGTACTATTTTATAAAGAAAACAAATACGGTGATTATAATATATTCCAATAATCTTGATGAAAATAATAATAATATTAGCTAAGAAAGCAGTTCTTGTAATAGTGGTAGTATTAGTATTAGTAGAAGTGGTAATGATAATGGTGATGATAATAATAGTAACGATAATAATAAAGATGATGATAATAACAATAATAATAATGATAATGATATCTGATGCTAATAATAATGAAGTTAATGATAAGGATCACAGTAATAATGAAAGATGATAATTATTCATTGATGATGATTATGATAGCTACGATAAGAATAATGATGATAGTGATAGAGATTATAATACAATATAATATCATTAGACTAGACTATAATGATAATTGATAATAATAATGATAATGTAAATAATGAACAGACGAATATCTAAAAGATTTTATACAATATTATGAGAACTATTTGAAAGCAGTGATACTAGATATTAGATATTAGATGATCATATATTAGATGTTAGATTAAAATTAGATATTAGACATCTTATATTATTAGATTAGATTAGATATTGTACATCTTAGATTGGATGCTGGATTAGATTTAGATAATAGACATTTTAGATTGATGTTAGATTAACAGATTAGAGGTCGACATCATAAATTAGATGTTAGGCGGGGGTTAGAATTGATATTAATCATATTAGATTAGATTTGATATTAAACATCTTCGATTTGATGACAGATTACATAAGATATTATTCATGGTTTATATTAGATTTTAGATCCGTACCATATAAGATGCTGCATTACCCTGTTATATCTTTATCTAGTTGAGTTACATCAATACTGTAATTTAGAAATAAGAAATCATGGAATACTTACCCACTTTTAATACCTTATCTGCAAATCTTGAGTCAGTGAGAGATAAAATGATTAATATATTTAACCAAATGCATAGGTTGTGCAAAACTCATATCACAAATCTAATAGAGATGAGGTCATAAGACATATGAACATTCTAGAAAATGCTCGTAGGAAAATATAAGGAAAATGATTTGCTATAAAAAGAATATCCATAATAGTTTAATATAAGAGTAAGGGAGGTTGGGAGTCCACTATTCGTAAAAATGAATGTCTTTTTTTTTACATAAAAACAACTAATGCTTGAATAGAGAAATATTTTAAAAAGATGGCAGTCCTATACAACTGTACCGAATGCTAAAAGGACACAGAGCGAAAGAGAGAGAGAGAGAGAGAGAGAGATATAATATATATATATATATATATATATATATATATATATATATATATATATATATATATATATGTATGTATATATATATATATATATATATATATATATATATATATATATATATATATATATATATATATATATATATGTATATATATATATATATATATATATATATATATATATATATATATATATATATATATATATATATATACATATATATATATATATATATATATATATATATTTACACAGAGAGAGAAAGAGAGAGAGAGAGAGAGAGAGAGGTGGGGGGTGGGGGGGTGGAGAAAGTGAGAGAAAGAGATAGATAGATAAATAGATAGATAGAGGGAAATAGATGAATAGATAGACATGTAAAAAGAAAGAGAAATAGATAGAGAGAGAGAGTGGGAAAGAGAGAGAGAAAAAAACTGTGAGGAGGAGAGGGACAGAGAGAGAGAAGGAGATAGATAGATAAAGAGAGAGAGAAAGAGATAGATAGATAAAAAGAGAGAGAAATGGATAGATAGACAGATAGAGTGCGAGAGAGAGAAAGTCTAAACAGGCAGACAGCTTTTTCAAACAGTAACCACACAGCACCAGGTTAGCGCTGGGGTCTTGAGAACGGATTACGAAAGATGCCAAGAGTGAAAGAAATAGAGAGATAAAGAATACGAAAAACAGAAAGAAGAAAGATCTAAAATATATATAAGGAAAAGAGCAATAAAGATAAGATTCAAAACCAAACCCCGATAGAGCTGGGCTGGTTGCACTAACGCACGCACGCACGCACGAATAATATGCCGTCGAGCTGCTGCGGCGATTGGGGTAGGGAGCAGGGGGCAGGGGGGTAGGGGGCAGGGGGGCAGGGGAAAGGACAACCCAGACAGGAGAAGGGGAAAAAAAGAGGAGAAATTACAAGGGGAGAAAGGAGAAGAATTAGAGAGAGGAAGCGGTTTAAGGGGGTGGAGGAAGGGGAGGGGGGAGGGGAAAGCAAGGGAAAGAAAGAAGAAGAAATAACAGAGGAAGGGAATTACGGTAAAGAAAATAGGAACAGAGAGAGAAGGAGAAGGAGAAAGAGAGAGAGAAAAAAAGAGATTGTTGTATTAAGACTAGTAAGGATGAGAGAGAGAAGAGAGAGAGAGAGAGTGGACTTAGGGGGGACTAAAGGAAGTTAAAAGGATATCAAATGCAGTCAATACTTGCCTAGATGACGGTGTGTTGGCGCTACTCCTTATGTGGTGGGAGTTGGTGTCGGGGGGAAAGGGAGACAAAACAATTTAAATACAAACACAAATATCACACACACACAAAAAAACACAAACACCAAAAATACATAAGTCTTTTTCTTGAAATAAATACACCAACAGTCAGGAGAAAATAGGATTGGTGCAGAGGTGCTGATAACATCAATACCAATAATCTGTTAGTGTTGAGTATGTTGCAAAAAAGGGGGGGGGGGCATATATAACGTGTTGCTGTTAAAGAGAGTTAGGTAATTTGTTCAAATGGAAGAGAAAGAAAAGGGAAACAAGAAGGAGAGGAGAAGAAGAAGAGGAGAAGGAGAATAAGAAGAAAACGAAGAAGAAGACAGAGAACATTAAGACGAAGAAGAAGAAAACGAAGAAGAAGACAGAGAACATTAAGACGAAGAAGAAGAAGACGAAGAAGAAGAAGACAAAGAGGAAGAGGATGAAGAAGAAGACAAAGAAGAAGAGGAATAAGACAAAGAAGAAGAAGAAGAGAAGATGATGAAGACAAAGAAGTAGAAGACGAATAAGAAAAAACAAAGAAGAATAAGACGAATAAGAAGAAAACGAAGAAGAAGACAAAGAAGGAGAAGAAAAAGAAGACGAAGTAGAAGACGAAGAAGAAGAAAACAAAGAAGGAGAAGACGAAGAAGAAGACAAAGAAGAAATAGACGAATAAGAAGAAGACAAGGATGAAGAAGACGAAGAAGACAAAGAAAAAGATGATAAAGAAGAAGACGAAGGAGAGAAACGCGAAGAAGAAGAAGGGAAAAAAAAGAGAAACACGAAGAAGAAGGGTAAAAATGAGAAACAAAGAAGAAGAAGAAGGGAAAACAGATAAACACAAAGAAAAGGTAAAAAAAAGAGAAACAGGAAGAATAGAAAAAGAAAAGAGAATAAAATAGAATAATAGAAGAAGAATTAAAGGAAAAAGAAAACGAGGACGAAGAAAAAAAAGGGAAAGAAAAAAAAAACACGGAGAAGAAGACAAGAAGAAAGGAAAATACGAAGAATAGGGGAAGAAAAAAAAAAAAAAAAGAAGAAGAAGGTAAAAAAAAAGAAAAAAAATGGAAGGAAAAGACACAAGATGAAGAAGAAGACGAAGAAAAACAAAACAAATCAAGAGAAGTTAAAGAAAAGAAGAAATAGAGAGAGAGAAAAAAAAAAGTCCCGACTGAAACAGGTAAGAGAGGTTCCAAGAAGGAGATTAGGCCTATCCAAGTACCTGGCCAAAGCCCCGTGTGGCCATCTTGTTATCGCCGAGGCCTGTGTTTATGTGCGTTTGCGTTTTGTATGTTTTTGGGTTCTGGGTCGTGTTCGTCTGGGCTGTTTGTGTGTTTGTGTGTTAGATGGTTGGTACCCGTGCGCTGGATGTGGGTGTTTGGGGGTATGGTTTTGTGTGTGTGTGTGTGTGTGTGTGTGTGTGTGTGT
>BOPN01001405.1:5000-10000 GCA_017312705.2 Penaeus japonicus
TTCTTTCACACTTTCGCACTCACACTCTCTCTCTCTCTCTCTCTCTCTCTCTCTCTCTCTCTCTCTCTCTCTCTCTCTCTCTCTCTCTCTCTCTCTCTCTCTCTCTCTCTCTCTCTCTCTCACACACACACACACACACACACACACAGACACACACACACTCTCTCTCTCTCTCTCTCTCTCTCTCTCTCTCTCTCTCTCTCTCTCTCTCTCTCTCTCTCTCTCTCTCTCTCTCTCTCTCTCTCTCTCTCTCTCTCTCTCTCTCTCTCTCTAACACACACACACACACACACACACACACACACACAGACACACACACACACACACACACACACTCTCTCTCTCTCTCTCTCTCTCTCTCTCTCTCTCTCTCTCTCTCTCTCTCTCTCTCTCTCTCTCTCTCTCTCTCTCTCTCTCTCTCTCTCTCTCTCTCACACACACACACCCTCACACACACACACACTCTCTCTCTCTCTCTCTCTCTCTCTCTCTCTCTCTCTCTCTCTCTCTCTCCACATCCAGAGATGAGTCCACTCAACGGATTTTGTCTACATCCTAACATTCATCCATGCTTTCAATATCACGCAGGGCTTAAGAACTATGCACGCTAATCCAAACATAATCCATACATACATATTATCCATACATAATCAAAGCAAGCATGATCACCCGCGCCGAACTTGGTTCCAGATTACTAAGTCCATTGATCCTGCAACTTGAGGACTGTCTGACAATCTCCTTGACACTACTTAGCCTAAGAAGTTGATGTCCAATTAGCGGACTTCGCTCAACAGTGCTCACTTCTTTCTGAAGGCCTGTTGAGCAAGCGAATAAATGCGAACTTATCTTTTAATCGGGGCACAATAAGATAAAGATTAAGCAAAATATGTTTCCTTTTACCTCTCTCTCTCTCTCTCTCTCTTTTTTTTTTTTTTTTTTTTTTTTTTTTTTTTTTCTTTTCTTTGAGTAAATAACAGTGCAGTCCAGCAAGGAGTTTTATATTTGAGTCTCGGAAATGCTTTCTATTGTTAATTAGTTTTCGAGCAAGTAGGTACACCAGGTACGTTCTTTCTTTTTCAATAATAATTCTGAAACAAATATTACTTTAAGGTTAAGCAACTAATGCGCTTTTGTTTCTGTATATATTATTTCCGGTCATGATTTTTAATAAATCGATTCTTGATTATATATACATCTCTTTGGTTCGTATTCATGCTTTATCATATTTACTGACATTATTCTTATCCCTAACAACATCAACATCATCTTTATTATTATCAATATCACATTGCTATTATTATCATCATCTCTGTTGTCAAATTCTATAGTTAAGACAACACTGAGAATGGTAAAGTTAATGATAATCATAGTTAGTTCAAATAATGATAATTGGAATATTTACAATAATAATTATATCGGTCGTTAGCTATCCGACCAGCCAAAAAACATGAAGACAGCTACTATCTTATTTCAGTTATATATTTACAGTTACTAAGCACTTAAATTCATGAAGGATAAACTATAAGGAAATGTTATGAGTCCAGACTGATACTGCTCATACACGAAAAAATGTGATTGACCTTTCTACTAGTATACTTTCAGGAATAGTTGATGTCCAGTTTCTATCTGTACTTTATCTCGTGTTGTAATATCTATGGAAATTACGCTGGTAATATTCTCTTAACTGACAAGCTAATTGGCGAATATGCAAATGGGATGTTAGTAACGCTATCTCGTTTGAGGTGAAATTTAACACGTAATTCCCATTATAGCTGTCCTTTCGGGGCTCACTTTGACAGAGTGGACAACTGAACGAAATGATAGATAAAGTACTGAGATTAAAAAAAATAAAAAAATAAAAATAAAAATCCTACGCTGTGACATAGTTGACAAGGCAAGCAACAAACACACATACACATAGATACGGGACGCATATCTTACATACGTTTCCTTTTCACATACACAAATACAAGATATAGTGCGCATAATAACACCCCTAATCCACAGTGACAAGACTTGAAAAATACGTTCGGACAAACAAAAATGCCGCTAGTGTTCGTACCCGACAAATGTCATTATTTTCCTTTTTGCCATCTTTTGTTTGTTTCGTTTGTCCCATGATTACACTGATGAACAAAAGTGACATATTCGCTTCTCGCCCGACGCCTGTGGGCCGCGGGATTCCCGAGCAATATTGCAGAGAGGCTTTTGGCTTTGAAGTAAAGCGAAAATTGTTTTCTAGAATTTTTCAAAAGCCTTTCAGGTATGTCAATAAATAGATCAATAACCAATCGTCGGGATATGTATTAAAATAGTCTGGTAAAAGACGGAATGCTAATATTACCTTGTGTATATGTGTATATATATATATGTATATATATGTATATATGATTTGCAAAACACACTTCCGTGTTGATAAATGGCAGAAAACCTGAAGATGGGATCCAGATGGATCTTGAAACTGTTGTCTCATTTTCAATAAATCTGTTTTGTGTATAGTAGGTTTTCTGCCATATGTATATATATATATATATATATATATATATATATATATATATATATATATATATATATATATATATATATATATATATTATATATATATATATATATATATATATATATATATATATATATGTATATATATATATATATATATATATATATATATATATATATAT
The DNA here is from genome assembly GCA_017312705.2 of Penaeus japonicus. Lineage (NCBI taxonomy): Eukaryota > Metazoa > Arthropoda > Malacostraca > Decapoda > Penaeidae > Penaeus > Penaeus japonicus. The sequence goes on from BOPN01001405.1 coordinate 7,682, forward strand.
ATATATATATGTATGTATATATATGAATATATATATATATATATATATATATATATATATATATATACATATATATATATATATATATATATATATATATATATATATATATGCATATATATATACATATATATATATATATATATATATATATATATATACATATATATATATATATATATATACATATATGCATATATATACATATATATATATATACATATATATATATATATATATATATATATATATATATATATAAACATATAAATATGTATACATATATAGATATAGATATATAGATATATATTACATATATGTAAGAAGCATAATTACATAGCCTGTACAAAATTTATAGCTAGTATAGAGAAAACGGATAAAGAAAGATCGTGTATATATACATATACATACATATATATATATATATATATATATATATATATATATATATATATATATATATATATATATATATATATATATATATATATATATATATATATATATATATATATATATACATATGTGTGTGTGTGTGTGTGTGTATGTGTGTGTGTATGTGTGTGTGTGTGTGTGTGTGTGTGTGTGTGTATGATCTCTGAAAAAAAAAATAAATGGAAGGATATAAAAAGCTAAGGAGGATTACCAAAGTACAGATAGCGTGTATTGGTAATTATAGAAACAGCGGGATGTCAAGGCTATTTAGTCTACAAAAACTATTAGCTTAAAGAGGTACGTAATTAACACGAGATTAAATTGTATAGCGAGTGTAAATCTCTGGAAAAAATTGTAAGGTTTTGCTATCTTTTTCAATAGATTATTTGTATGTTTTGGACAAGTAGTTTATTTAGGAAAAATGTACCATAGCTAAATTATCTTTTAACTCTTATATCCTACAGGTAGTCGGGGAATCATGGCGCTCCATTATTCATTCGTAATTTAGGTTTATTAGCATATTAATATATATCTGTCATTTTTATACAGATTTAGATTAATTATTCACAAGTAAAGAAATCCTTCACTCGTCTGATACTTCGTGTAGGGCATGTGATTAATTAGGGTCGAGGGAGCTGGTAAGCCGGTCGAGGGACGCCATTTCAGTCACCTGTTTACACAAACACTATCATGCCATACTCGAAAAAAAGGAACATGTATTAAAACTCTGGTTTTGTAGACCGTAGATTTATTTCCGCTGGTGATTTTTAAAAGTATGGTTTGATTTTGTTGTGAATCAATTTCATAATAGGGATGGCCTGTAGGCATAATGTCTTTTTTAAGGCAGTGCTGAAAGAAAAAAAAATGAGTGTGTGAATCATAATATATTTTCGTATACGCATGTAATTTCATTCTCATCTAAATTAAATTAAAAATCATATGTCTACATAAGTTTCCTGAAAGAGTTTTTCTGTATCAGTCTCCCGTCTTATTACCATCATAATTTACAAATGCTAAATACATAAATTGGGTCTTATTCATACTATCAAAAGAATTGTCCACAAATGAGCATGGTATGGATCCAGAAATGCCTTTTGAACAAGTAACCCAACGTTGGTCTTTTGAACTACAGCTGACTCAACTCTGGCACGATAAACTAAAACTGATCCAACTTTGACCTGGGTAACCTGCACTTCAAATAAACATTCACACAATCCCTACCACCAATAAATAATTTTCTTCCTCCAATTTCTAGGAATGTTCATTTCTCCCACGAATTCCAGCAATAATATTCAAAGGTATTCGAAATCCCTCAACAAAGGATACAGTAAAACGATTCTTCAATTTGTGGAATTTCTCGCAAACGTATTTTGGTATGAAGAATAATCCTGGATTATCCTAGATTTCCGATACTTTTCTTCATCCTATATTTTATTCTACGAGATGTCTGATTACAGTGTGCAGGTATTTGATTTTCGAACTGATTATTGCTCTTACAGATTTGTATCTCCTCTCTCCTTCCCCCCCCCCCCCTCTCTCTCTCTCTCTCTCTCTCTCTCTCTATCTATCTATCTATCTATCTATCTATCTATCTATCTATCTCTCTTTCTCTTTCTTTCTTTCTTCCCCTCTTCTTTTTTTCCCCTATCTCTTTCCTTCCATTTGTACTCCTATTTCTTTCTCGGTTTCTCTCTCTCTTTCTTCCTCTCTTTCTCTTAATTAAGAATGCAACACAGCGCGAAAAACAAATGCCATTAAGGACCAAAAGAGATGCACACATGAGCGATATCGCAGGCATTACCATAACGCTGGTATAACATTACGAAAATGCAGCTCTCTTCGCCATAACCTGCGGAAAATATGAATGCAAAACCCAATTTTATT
>BOPN01001405.1:35000-42500 GCA_017312705.2 Penaeus japonicus
TAATGAACAAGAAGGTATAGGCAAGTACATGATAATAATAATGAAAACACAACAATAACAGGAAATCGGTTATATCGGTAACAGTTATATCGTAACGAGCTGTGTAACAGAATTTGAGATGTCCAGTTCTGGTTGCATCTTGTTGAGTCATGCAACGCCCTTGGCCAACTTCATTAAAAAAAAAAAATTAATAAGAAAGCCTGAAAATGAACTCAAGTTACACGTGTTTGAAGGTTGCCAAACTTTGACGCAATTTTCTGCCTTCTTTTGTGGTGCGTGACTCCCCTTCCGCGCGCGCCGCATTATGTAAAGATTCTGAGATGAGAAGAAGTTCGAGGCTCTTAAAAGATGAGGATAGAATTTTGAAATCTTTGTGAGTGAAGAAGTGGTTTTCTGTGTGTGAGTGCAGGCCGATAGCGGAGAAGGACGGTTAGCTCTGAGGTAGGCTTGTTCTTATGGACTTATCAATATGGTCAGGTATTCGTGTTTCAATGAACGTGCTGTTGATCCTATATACAAGGTGTTTTAACTAGGATATATAGATAACTAATCAACATCTGAATATATTCCTAACAGTGTTGATATTATGGCTGTTTGTAGATATAAATTTGGATCTGATGGAAAGAATATTTCAGTATCTAACGTAACTGTTTGCGGACGGGGGGGGGGGGGGGATTAAATTACCAATATATGGCACCTTTATATAAGTTTATTTACGAGCAATCAGATTTTTAATGATTAGGTTTCTTTTGTTATTCAAGAATGATCTGGTGAGATATCCTCAAAAAAGGTTTTGAGCCAAAGACGATTAGTTAGTTCTTCGAAACTTTATTTAGGGAATGACGGCATGGATTTATATGGTAATATTAACTGTGGTAGCGAGTCTTGCTTGGTGGGCGTGGTGCTGAGGGGAGGTCAAAGGAGTGAGAGGCGGTGTGTGTGAGTGAGGCAACAACGGTTCGGTTTGTTGGTGCTTTGAGCAGGTGAGACAGCCTCGCAGTAGGTATGATCTGTCTTATTATTATTATCAGTAATACACACACACACACACACATACACACACACACACACACACACACACACACACACACACACACACACACACACACACACACACACACACACACACACACACACACACACACATACATATATATACATATACATATATATACATATATATACATATACATATATATACATATATATATTTTTTCGCCTGCTAGTGTTAGCATCGTGAGAGCTTATCTCGCGATGTTAACCCATTGCAGGTGAAACCCTTGCTCGCCTCCTTCGCGGTTCCTGGGAGCTGCGGGGGGGTTCAGCGCGTCGCTCTTTTATTTTTATTTTATTTCGTTATGGATTGATGACGGCTTGAACGCAAAATGAAACGAAACAATATAAATGATAAAGGAAATACACAATAGATAATGTGAGACCACATGGAATGTAACCATGCACCACGGTCAGCGGTCATTTGCTGTGGTAAAACTCCCCTCAGTCCCCTCGTCGCCAGGAAACGACTCAGGACACGAGCTATAAAACAACACGCGAATATTCTCATGTCTACTCATATTGAAATTCTGTGATTGTAAACGTCGATTATAACTATTCAAACATAATTGTAAATGTATTTCATGATTATTCTATTTTGTCCATTACTGTTATTTGCTCTAATATGCAATAGTACTTACATTTTCGATAATTCAACAATTTCTGTGAATTTTCTACTTCATTACACTTCAGTGGTCATAGAAGTCGTAAATCTCACGAATGTGTCACTTAAAAATAAACAACCAACAGTGCTTGTAACCGTCACATGGTCAAAGGGATTTCTTGACCTATTTGCCCACATGCCTACATTTATTTCATTGGATTTTTATTTTCGCCATGTTATGTACTGCCCTAACTTCTGATTTGTAGAAGAGAGTGCCAGTCAGACTGCGCTCAGCCGCCACGGCAAACACACCAGCTGGACCTAGAGCCTCACCCCAAATAAAACTCAAAACTTGGAGTGACTTTTTACTATGCCTATTTTTGTACAAAGTGTTGTTGTGACTTAAACATTACCACACTACATCTAGTACAAAAACTGGTGGCGTGCTCTGTGGGATTTCGTTTTCCCGCGTATTTCCGAAGAGACCCGTGCCTGCACCATCTTCGCTGCCACGACCCAAGACTACGAAGAAACACCTGCGGCTCCGCACCCTGCTGTCTCCAGGTGAGTTGTTATAATCCGTGCAGTTTCTTGTTGGTTAGGGATGACCCAGTGAAGTGAAGTGATCCCCTTTCCTGTGATTTCCCTGCATTCTCCACGCACAGACACGGAATTTCCCTCAATTAACTTTAATTAATTTTATTAGCGCATGTCTCATAATACACCTGCCAGTGACCGGGTTCTCCGTAGCAGTAGAATATTTTCAAACTCTCTGCACACTGACTGCACCTTGCTCCCCTCACAACCTCCTCCCTCGCTCTGTGACCTTGACTCTCCTCTCCCTCACGCTACGCCTGACCTCACTCCCGCTACCTCTCTACCAAGCATGGCTTCTTATACTTCTCCTGTTTTTCCTTCTGAACCTACTCTTCGTCTCCAACCCTTATCAACCATTATCCGCTTTGATGGCTCCGGGAAAATCGCAGTGGACACTATGCTACGCGAGACCGAGGAATACGTGGCTTCCACATACCCCGCTCTCTCGGACCGTAGTTCCACCGAATTCGGCAGACGCTGTTTGCAACTTGTTTTGCAACGCCTGGACCAAACTGCTGGCCCAGTGCAACAAGTTCTAACAGCCTTTGAAATGAGCAAAAATCGGACATGGGATGATTTTAAAACTGACTTTCGCTTGGCTTTTGCTCCTAAAACTGTTCCTCCCTTCTTGCAAGTTTCCCGCATGTTCAACCTTCGCACTGCATCCTTTAATTCGCTTGACCTGCATCTCCTTGGCGCTCAAGTACGTAATCCAATTGATCGCATAATTGGTGCTCTCAATGATTCTACAAAGTACACCTATTTTACTTGTATTGCTAAGGCTGTCGAAACTAACTATAACCAATTCCAAACCTTCTTCAGTCTGTGTACATTTTTCTCGGCACTTACTCATAATCGACAAGAGACTGTATTGGATAAGATGCAACTCCCTGAGATGGCTAGGGAAGTGCCTGATGCATTCTTGAGAGCTTACAATGATTGTCCCCACTATGTGCCAACTAGTTCTCCTGCAGCCCATACTATGGCCATGGACGTTCGACAGAACAACCTCCCGACGACGTCTTACTCGCGGCAGCAGCAGTAGCCCCATCAGTGCCAGAATCCTCGCGGGGGTGGACGACGGATGAGCGCCCCCCAGGTAGTTAACCAGGCCCGTAGGACGTCACCTCCCATCAGAAGCGAATGAAACAGGGACGCAACCTGGATGCCTAAACAAGGAATGTGTTGGCATTGTCTCCGTGAAGGTCACCACTCAAAGGAATGTAACCATACTGCGTTTTGTCCTTACCATAATGTAGAAGGTCACCCATGGTTTACCTGCAAGGGATACTCAAATCTAGTTAAAAAAACTAGGGATGCTATGCGCTCTCAAAATAATGCTGCATGTACATCTATGCATTTTATAGAAGCCGTTCCCCACTCACAAGACCTATCTTTGCCGCTACCATCAGAACAGTAGAAGACATCCTCGCTGGCGACGCCCCTCTTTTACCAGCAGAATTTGAGGGCCGCCCAGCATACTTCTTCATCGACGGCGGAAGTGCAGTGAGCCTCGTCCCGATTTCAACACTGGTGAATTTCAATGTGAATACTCCAATCCGTCCTTCGAGATGGCAAGTACGAGCTGCCGGCGGTCATTCTCTCAATGTTAAGGGCGAGGTCATCCTCAACATCACTCTTTCCGATAAGACGTATTCACACCCTTTTGTCATCGTACATGATGCTCACATCCCAGGAGACTTGCTCCTCGGATATAATTTCTTACATAAAGCTTAAATTCACCAACAACCAGATAAGGACACCATCACCCATCAAAGTAACGTCTATCACCTTACAAATCCAAGCTTAGTGTGGCATTACTCTCTTGACACCATGAACACTGCCGTCGCAGTTACGTCTCCGCCAGAATCCGCTCCCGACGACCCGTCGCCGCGCATTTCCTCGAGGAAGGACGACCCTCCTCGATGCACGTCCTTCTCCACGAACACCTCTGTTGAAGATCCTCAGGTACGTCGCCATAACGCCTCGTTAGTGCCTCCTCTCGACTGTGAGACGTCCCATACGGTAACATCGTCGCTCTCCTTTACCCGGACACCTCAGTCGGATGCGCCCTCCTGCAGCCTTACCAAAAATCTCATCTTACCTCCGTTCACAGACTGCCTTGTCCCCATGCGTGTGTCATCCAAGGATGGGACAGCACTTGTCACACCTGACTGTATCTGAGTGAAGGGACTCTGCACTCTCCCCGTGATCTACGAAGTGGCTAATGGCAAAAGTGCTTTGAGCCTGATCAATGCAACTAGCACTCCTGTTCGCCTGCATCGTGGGACACGAGTGTCCGACTGTGAGGTCACTGACCTCCCTGTCGTCGACAAAGAGCCCCTTGTCGCACCTGCTTGCAGCACAACTGTGACGAGCACCCCAGACGCACCTGACCTCGATGAGAGCCTCCGTGAACTACCGCCCATGGCTTTAGCAGAAGGCAAGGACGTCCTCCGACGTCTGCTGAAGGAGTGCCCCTCCATAATACCCACCAAGGATTGCCCTTTGGGACGCACCGACGTTCTGCAACATCGCATCAACCTTGAGCCAGGTACGAGACCTACTGTATATATTCCGTCATATCGGATCCCTCAGAGCCTTTAAAGACGCCACCGACGCTCTTCTTACCCAAGGTATCATTGAGCCTTCCCAGTCACCATGGGCAACCCCCATGCTACTCATCCCCAAGCAGGATGGTACACTTCGCCCAGTCGTCGACTACGGCTGCTTAAACACAGCCTCCATACCAGACCGTTACCCGATACAGTCGCTACGCACCCTTCTACAAGACATAGGTAAGGGACATGCCATCTTTTCGTCGATAGATTTAGCTCAAGGGTTCCTTCGAGTTGAAATGGACCCATCATCAAAGGATCTCACTGCCTTTTCAACACCTCACGGGCATTTCGCATTTCCACCGATGCCATTTGGCCTAGGAATCGCCCTCGCTACTACTTTGACTGATGTCGACAGTGCGACTGACTGGAAATGTAGCCTTCCTCTGCCTCGATGACCTACTAATCGCTTCCAAGGATGTTGCAGATCACGAACACAAGCTGAGATTAGTCTTCCAGTGCCTCGCAGACGCAAATCTCACCATTAACCTGAAGAAAAGCAAATTCTTCCAACTGCAAACTGAGTACTTGGGCCACACTGTTGACTCCACCGGACTACGCCCCAACGACAAAAAGGTGCAAGATGTTCAGAATTTTCCCATTCCCACGTCAGTAACTCAGGTGAAGTCATTTCTCGGTCTTGCAGGATTTTACCGCCCCTTCGTCGAGAAGTTCGGGATTATCGCCGAACCTCTGACCCACCTCCTGAAGAAGGACGCCACATTCATCTGGACCAATGAACAGCAACAAGCATTCGAGACCCTCAAACGACGCCTCACAGAAGCTCCCGTTCTCTCATTCCTCAACTTTAATGAGACGTTCAATCTCACCACAGATGCTTCATCAGTTAGATTAGGTGCCGCCCTTATGTAACGACATGGAAATCGTCACAAGCCCATCGCCTTCGCCAGTAGGAAGCTCAACCAAGCTGAGCGAATCTACTCTGTCACCGACTTCGAAGCCCTCGCGGTCTTGTGGGCCCTCAAGCATTTCAGAAAAATAATCTTATGTTATGATATACACGTCCTCACAGATCACCGTCCTCTTACCTATATCCTTACAGATTCGAAACACATCAAAGGACATTAAGCTAGATGGATCGACTCTTCTTGAATTTAATCCAAAGATTACCTACATGCCCAGCACAACAAATCGCGTTGCGCCCTGCGTTGCGCCCTGTCCCGTTGCATACCTGTTAATCACCTGTCCGTTCTCGACCATTCAGATCTACAGGTGAAACAACGTGATGACCCGCTTTACACCGACGTCATCGCTTACCTAGAGGATAGCACTCTACCCCCACCGATGAGTCGCAATCTCCCCATTAAGGACTTCTACCTGAAGGACAAGCTGCTTTTCCGAAGGTCAGCCCCGCAAAAGATGCGTGGCTCGAAGCAGCGACGCACATATAACCAGCTAGTCGTTCCCGAGGTCCTCGTCCTCACAGTGCTCAAGCTACTACACGAGTCCCCGACTTCAGGTCATCAAGATATAGATGAATATATGCAAATGGCGCGCTCTCGTTACTTTTTCCCCAGACTTGGCCCAAAAATTGTCAAGCATGTAAAGAACTGTCAGGTCTGCCCACTATACAAAGGACACACCGTTGCCCCTGCACCTGCTCTCACCTACGACATTCCAGAACGCCCCTTCAGCCTTGTGAGTATGGACATCTTCTCTGGCTTCGCCACCATAGGAAATAATAACTGTCATTTGCTTGTCATGGTCGATAGTTTTAGCAGATAGATTGAGCTTGCAGCTGTCCCTGATAAAACAGCAGAGACCATCCCACGCGCCTTCCTCACTCATATCGTCTGTCGTCACGGCGCCCCCGAGCAGTTGATGTGTGACAATGGACCCGAATTCGCAAATCAGGTAATCCAGTCCTTGTGCAACCTGTTAAAGATAGACGTCGTCCATGTCCTCCCTTACAGACCCCAGGCGAATGGCCTCGTCGAAAGACTCAATAGGACGATCCTCAACGTCCTCAGAACCGCCATCAACGCGAGAGATAACGAGTGGGACCTGTGGATTCCTATCACTCAAGCAGCTATCAACAGTACTTTCCACTCCACCCTTGGCGACATCCCCAACTTCATCGTGTACGGAGATGATCAATGCCTGCCCTACGAACTTCTTCAACAGCACCCTTCCCCAATCTACAGCGACGATTTCGCGAAGATAGTGGTCGCCCGCAAGCAAGATGCTTACCGCGTCGCCCGTGAACACCTGCAAGTGGAGCGAGACCGCATCATCTCCAGACAGCACAAGCTCGCCCGCCGGAAGGAGATCGCGGAAGGTGTCCTCGTTTTCCATTGTATCAAAGATAAGTCTTCTCCCATGCTCAAGTTATCACCTGTTTTCGAAGGACCACTCCGTGTTCTCAAGATTAAAAACAACAAGGCCCTCTGCCAAGACATTAGTAACTACGATCAGTCGTGGTATCATTTCGACTCTATCAAGCTTGCTAGCCAGTATTATGAAGATGAATTCAACCGCCGACATCCTCTCACGGACTCCGCCCCCACAGATATTGGACCTGACCTCCTGTCTGCCCCTCCATGCTCCTCTACTCAACAGCAAGCAGCCACACCCGAACCTGACAGAAGCTCCAGCCCAGACCAGCGA
>BOPN01001405.1:50000-52500 GCA_017312705.2 Penaeus japonicus
GCGTGGGGGTGTGGGAGGGGGGGGGAGAGGTATTGGGAGGGAGGGAGAGAGGGAGGGGGGGGAGGGGTTAGGGAAGAGATAGAAAGAAAGAGAAAGAGAGAGAGAGAGTGAGTGAGTGAGTGAGTGAGTGAATGAGTGACTGACTGACTGAGAGAGAGAGGGGGGAGGGAGGGAGGGAGGGGGAGAGAGAGAGAAAGAGGGAGGGGAGGAGGAGGGAGAAGAAAAGGGAAAGGGAGAGAGGTTTCAGGTAGAGAGTGAGGAAGGGAGGAGAGGGAGAGAGCAGAGAGAGAGCGAGAACGAGAGACCAAGAGAGAAAGTGAGAGAGAGAATAAGAGACAGGCATAGAGTGTGTGTTCGCTTAAATTACTTTAAAAAAAAGTTTCCCTAACATACTTTTTACATCTTATAAATGCGAGGCGACATAAAGCTATCATATGTACAAGTAGATTAACACTGAAATATTCACATTAATATACACAAATCATTAAGTATAGGTTGACTGAACATGGTTGTTTGTTTGTGTTTTTTTTCTAGTCCATTACAGATTTTCAGGAAGTTTTTAACAGTTATTTATATATATACTTATAATTTTGTATACTACAATTATAGAATTTTTCGTGATTCACTTCCTTCGAAAAAAAAAAAATTAACAATAATACTTTTCTTTTTTGTTTCTCTTGTGGAGGTATTCACGCTAAAAAAAATAACAAAAAAAATATTTTCTTTCAGAACCAATAAAATAAATATGTAAATGAGAATAAACACAGATAAACGGAATAAATTAAACAATGAAAAAAAAGCTCTGAACCTGACTAGGGATGGCAAAGGGATTCTAACAGTTCTAACAGTTTATATACTGTAGATAGAGTTCTTTTCTTTTTTCGGGTCTAACAGTTCTAACGATCTTAACGGTTCTAACGATCTTAACGGTTTTAACGGTTCTGGCTATTCAAACAGCTAGTCCATCGCCGCGTCTTCCTCGGCCAGGCACTCCGCCCCGATGCCTTCGTCGATGCTGATCTGGCGTTGGGCGCGCGCCTTGGCCACTTCGCCGCTGTCGACGCTCCCCCGCCCGGAGTCTGGCACTTCCGGCACGCCCTCCGCTCCCCCGCAGTCCTCTGGAATCGCCACGACCTTCAGGATGGACATGGAGCCCTTCCTCCGCGCCAGGCGTTCGCAAGGGGCGGCTCCGGTCAGCGAGGTTTCCCTCACCAGCGGCGAGAGCGACTGCTTCTTCCTGATGTAGCGCGAGATGGACCTGTCGTAGGGCAAGGAGAGGTACTTCTTGTCCCTGGGGTCGTGCTCGCTCGTCGGGAGCTTGTCCAGACTCCGCACCCGCCGCAAGGGGACCGCGGGAGGCTTCGACGCGCCCTCGGCCAGGACCTGCAGCGAGAGGGGCGTCATCGCCATCTTCCGGCGGTGCACGGCGGGCGAGACGCTGCCGCAGGACGTCGTCTGGAGGGCCAAGCGCGCCGACGAAGGAGTTGGAGGAGGCGAGGACGGGGGCGTCGGAGGATCCTCGCGGACGCTGCCGAGGACGCTGGGGGCGGAAACCCTCCTCGTAGGGCGGGGGTGGAGGTGAAGGTGGAGGTGACTCTGGCTCTGGGACGGGGTTTCCGGGTCGTAGTCAGGGTCGTCTCCAGAAACCATGACCGCGCCTGCAATTCGAAGGAAGTCGTTAAGGTCGGTGTTACTGTGTTGGAAGCGACGGAAAATGACTCTAGTGAACTTGCCGTTATAAAAAAGCGTTGCGTCTGCCTGAAACTTCGACCTCGAAAATGAAATGAAAATAATGAAGGGGGAGAAATAATTATTACGATCAATATCATCATTATCATTATTCTTCTCTATAACATTGACATTACCATCACGATCACGATCATCATTATAATTGTTGTTATGCTAAATTATAATAACAATATTGGTAACAACAATAATGATATGATGATAATAAAAATAATCATGATAATGATTATAATTAATGATAATGATAATCATGACAATAATAATTATTTAAAAAAATGATAACTATAATACTGATAATATCAACAATGATAATGATGACATTAATGACAATAACAACGCTAATAAACAATATTGATAACAATAACGGCAAACTGCAATCATAATCATTTAAAAATAGTATAGGATAAAATTATATGAAAAATAGTTTTTTTTCCATTACTATCATTATGCTTATGTGTTATTCGTTATCGTATAAGTTACAAAATGTTATGTAAGTGACTAATCTATTCAAACTACAGTCAGTAATCATTAGTGAAACAAACACTAGTGATTGTGAAAGCAAGGGGAATGGTGAGAGAGAGAGAGAGAGAGAGAGAGAGAGAGAGAGAGAGAGAGAGAGAGAGAGAGAGAGAGAGAGAGAGAGAGAGAGAGAGAGAGAGAGAGAGAGGGAGGGAGGGAGGGAGAGAGAGAGAGAAGGAGGGAGAGAGAGACAGAAAGACAGAGAGAGGGAGAGAGAGAGAGTGTGTGTGTGTGT
>BOPN01001405.1:57500-75000 GCA_017312705.2 Penaeus japonicus
CATTTTTGTTTTATTTTTGTCTTTCTTTCTTATATGGTGAATTTAATTAAGGGCAGAGATAGAGGGAGAGAGAGAGAAAGAGAATTAATGAAAGAGAGAGAGACAGAGAAAATTATATACATAGAGAACGAAAAAGAAAGAGAGAGAGAGAGACAGAGCACAGACAAACAGACAGAAACAGAGCCAGCGCATCTCTTCACCTGAAGCCTTTAGCAGGCGAGGCTTCCCAACTCCAGGAGGGCTTCCGTCTCCCAAGGCTGAACTTCTTTCTAAAAGATGGCCTCATGGCTAAGGTGCTCTGGACGCGTCTTAGAACCGGCTTCACAGGCTGCTGCGGCTGGAAGAAGCAGGGAAGATTAGAGAATCTTTGCGTATGGGTTTTAATGGCATTTTTTCCTTCTGTTGAATGATTATACGTTGTGTTTGTCTGTGATGTATATATCGGCTGGATATAGTGATACAAATGCATCGAATGATGTATTCTGCTATACTTGATAATGCCTAGATTTTCAAAAAATACGTCAAAGATACTCGCTAACTTTCTCAAATCCCTATTTCGATTTCTTCCTATCCTCCTATCCAATACCTCTAACCATCAACACAGCTGATCTTCATCTTAGCCATATCACCTTGCGTTTTCTTCGCTATCAAGACTTCCCATTTTCTTTTTTTCCTAAAGGGGTAACTGACTTACCTGGCAAAAGGAGAGGGACCTTCCACAGTCGCCGAGTTTCCTTTTAGGGCCCATATACGAAGATCCCGTGTCGTTGGCAATCTGCAACACAGGGAAGCAAAAAAAGGGCCGTTCGGTTTTAGGTGGCTTGTGTGAAAAACAAAAAAACAAAACAAAAACAAAAACGTAACAAGTACGTAACGACAAAAACAAAAGAAATACGGTAACGAAAACAGAGAGGGAGGGATTTCGGGTAATTCATACACGTAAAAAGGGGTAATTTCGTACAGGATGGTGGGGGGGGGGGTAAAATACACAGTACCCATTTACAAAATTAAAATAGGGTACACATAAGGGGATGTGATATGGAATCAACATGCGATAAACGGGTGTACATTAGGGTATTTCAATAATTGGTGATTTTTGAAAAATCATTCAAATTCACGGGGACTGTTCAGAAGTAGGCTCCATTTATTTTTTCATGACTAGTGATACCATTTTTATTTGTTTTTATCAATATTTACCTATTGCACTTTTAACTCAAAGATACGAAAAATATGATTAAATAATTAGATTAGTACAAATCAAGAGCATTCAAATCCCAGAAGTGGAAAGTTCGCGAAGGCTGTAACTCCAAACCGACATGCAAGGAAGGAGCGAGGAAAAGAAAAGAAAAGGGACACAATTAAAAAAAAAGAGAGAGAGAAAAAAAAAAAAAAAAACTTTTCCACAAAGCTCTCACTCACCTTATTAACAATGCTCACGCTCAAACTCCTACAAGGGACGCCACCCCCTCCCCCTGCCCCTCCTCCTCCTCCTCCCCCTCCTCCCCCTCGACCAGGTGCATCCAAGAGGTCACCCAAAGCCCTCGGACCTCCAGCCAAGCCGTTAGCTTCACAGATGGAGGACGGCCGCTTGACCTCCGATAAGTGGGGGACTTCCAGGCACACGGAGGAGGGGTCAGGGGTCACGGGGGGAGAGGTCGCGGCGGCGGCGGCTGCGGCACCGAGCATCGTACCGACGTGGATGCGCCGGCACTTGTTGCGGGCGACCTGTGGTCGGGGAAAAAGGGGCGGTTGTTAGTGTTGTTGTAGTTTGTTTTTGTTGTTTTTTGTTGTTGCTGTTGTTTTGTTTTTGTTTGTTGTTGTTGTTGTTTGATATTGTTGTCATTGTTTGTTGTTGCTTTTTGTTTGTTGTTGTTATTTGATATTGTTGTTTTTGTTTGTTTGTTGTTGTTGTTGTCATTGCTGTTTGATATTATTATTTACTGTCGGTGTTATTGTTATTGTTATTGTTATTTGGTAATGTTGTTATAAGATGAAGTTGTTATTGTTGTCATTTGATGTTGTTTTATCATTTATATTTGATGTTGTTCTAATCATTTTCCTTTCCTTTAGATTAATCTTTATGTATATTTATGTCTTGTTTTGTGTTTTACTTTTCATGATTCATTTACATTCCATAATCTTTTTATCCTCAATCATAATATATGAAAGAAAACCTAACCTTAAAAAACAAACAATAAAAAGAACGTAAAAATCAAATATGAAATCTTTAAATATAAAACAAAAGAAGACACAGACAGACACTATAACTAACCTGAAGGATGAAATAATAGCACACAAGCATAACAATCACAGGGACGACGAACACGCTCGTGACCCAAACAGCTGTGTACGAGGGAGAACGAGCCCATTGTACTCCACATCGTCCCTCTGGTCCGTGACGCTCGTACCTAGTCGAGAGAGAGAGAGAAAAAAAATGTATATTTATACAATAGTTACCCTTAAAATGTTTGTCTGGTTTCGTTTTCTATGAAGAAAATTTAGTGTGTGATAGAAAACAGTCCGGTATCTGTGATGCTACGAGGGGTGACAAAAGTATGTGTTTGTAATTTTTTATGTTATTTTTGTAGGCAATAGAACATTACTAAAATCGTAATTTATATAAAGAAAAAAAAAATATTGCATTTTGGGAGTTTATGTCAATCCACATTACTTTCCTCATAAAAAACACTCAATTATCAGTAAGTGCCAGAGCCATAGACCTCGATGTGGGGGAGGGAGGATAGCCAAAGGGGCCTTCTATTACGTAAAGAGGGAGATCAGGTGGGTGCGCAAGACCCCTGGTTGAAGGGCGGAGGGAGGGAGTCCCCCAGGCGGATATGTGACTTTTGAACGTCTAAGATGATTTTATATGGTTTAAAAATACTACCTTGAGACTATTTTTGAACATTCTCTAGTATGATATGTAATTTAAGAATAATACAATGAAATAAAAAATGTTAAACATTAAACTAAAAAAAACACAGAAATAAAACAAAACAACATCAAAACAAATCCTAAAAACACAAACAGACCAAACAAACACACACCCAGACACACAAAACACACAGCCCAAAACAACCACAATAACACGTACCTCGACCAGCCAAAGAGAGGAGGCAAGGCAGTAAGGAGTGCTTGACCCCAACACCAAGCAAGCATCAGCAGACACCGGTGACCTGTTACCATAATGCCGTATACCATAGGTCGTACTATGGCTAGGTACCTGTCGAGGAAGTTTCTTGTCATAATGGTTATTTGTTATTAATAATGGGGGTTGATGGTGAGGGTTGTGGTTGTGATGATGGTGGTGGTGGTGGTGGAGGAACTAGTTGTTGTAGGAGTAGTGGTGGTGGTGGTAGGAGTAGTAGTAGTGGTGATAGTGGTAGTAGTAGTAGTAGAAGTAGTAGTAGAAGTAATAGTAAATTAGTGGTAGCAGTGTCAGTAGATCTGTTCAGAAACATTCTTATCATTACTATTATCGCTATAACTGGAATTATGCGTATTGATTATCAACTGTAGAAGTACAAGTAGTTGCAATAGTTTAGCGTTGCAGTAATAGTATAAAAAGTCTTTGAAGTATAGTAATATAAGAAACAAAACAGAGAGAGAGCAAAAAAAGAGAAAGAGAAAGGAAGAAAGAAAGAAAGAAAAAAAAACAGAAAAAAACATAGACAAAGAGAGAGAAAAAAAAAAGCCAGAAATACAACCAACCAACCAACCAACCAACCAACCAGACAGTCATCCAACAGAAACCCATCCATGCCATCCAAAGAATCTCGTAATTACACCAACGTCCTCCTGTTTACGCTTAACCGCTCTTAATGAGAGTGCCTGTGGTTTCCCCGTCGCCTCTTCCTTTTAACAGTAGTCGCTGGACGTCCTTGAGACACGTGGCTCGAAAAAGATTTAAGTTTCCGGACTGCGGAAGTCGGGTTTGTCTCCTCTTTGTTTACTTTTGGGTTTGAGGGGGGGGATTTGTTTGTTCGCTTTGTTGTGTTTATTTGCTTTTTTTTATCTGGAGATCTTTATTCATCTATTTTTTTTTGTTAGTTTGTTTGTTTATTTATCTATTTACTCATGTCCTAGTATTTTTATTTGTTTTGTCTATTTGTTTATTCATATATATCTATCTATTGTTGTATCTATCTGTCTATCTATTTCTTTTGTTATTTGCTAATACACACACACATGCATACATGCATACATACATACAAGCATACATATATGAATATATATATATGTATATATATATATATATATATATATATATATATATATATATATATATTCATTCATCTACTTCTGTACTATTCGTGCCAAAAAAATGTACAAATAGATAAATAGCTTGATAGTAAACGCCTTTTTTTAAACACCTAGGCCTACCTCTTGAGAGGAATCTATTCCTGAGAATTGAATTTCTTTATGTTCGGATTATTTGTTCAATACCGAAATTAATGGTTCTTTTGTCTGTGTTTGTGTGTTTTAAGTGTTTTAATCTATCTATTCCCTTATCTATCTATTTATTTACAGAATTTTTTTTCTTTAATGAACTTGACCAATAGGAAAACATTTGATCTAACCGACAAATTTATCGACCAATCACAGACGGTTAAATGTTGAGTCTGGGCACTCGTTCGAATTTCAAAATCAGTATCGAGATGGTTATCGAGTGATTAGGTTGTAGATACACGCCGTGGGACTTTATTAGGTTATTTTATCAAAGATAACAGTTTAACGATGAAAATCTGACGGGCCCCTCACAATTAAGGTAAGAAATTCGCACATTCGTATTTTTAAAATTTGTTTTTGGTTTGAAAAGGGGGAGTCCTGGGGGGGAGAGGGGGGGTCCTGGTTAGGGTAAATATAAAAACTAGGTTAGGTTAGGTTAGGTTAGGTTTTGTGGCTTAAAAAAGGGGGCCGGGGGGGGCGGCTAGAGCTAACCTTAAAACTAGGATAGGTTAGGTTAGGTCTGTGAATTAGGTTTTGACACCGAAAAACTTGTTTAAATCTTTATTCAAATTTAACGAACTTGCCTGGCCTGGATATCACAAATCTTCCATATCACTTAGATATCTTTTTAAATCACACGCATCAATGTCTCAATCATGACAAATCATATACCACCAGAGAGAGAAAAAAGGAGAAAGAAAGAAAGGTAGAAAGAAACAAAGGGATTAAAGGGAGATAATAGAAAAAAATTAGAGAAAAAAAAATGTCTTACCTGTCAAGTGCAATGACAGCGACAGTGATGGCTGAAGCCGCAGTGACGAAATTGGTCAGAAAAGCGGCACTTTGACACAACACTTCCGCTCCGTCCCATTTCCCTTCGTTATCTTGTATATCTGGGATTATTTTCCTTTGTTTACTCTCCCATTCTGATGTTTCCACATTCTCTTCTTCCCCTTTTTCTTCTTGTTCTATGTCTATTTTCATTTCGTTTCCCTGTATGTGTAAATTGTCTTTGGGAAGCGTCTTTTCGTCCTCCGTTTTCTGTTCGATTTTTTCTCTTCCCGTTTTCCTTTCTTCCGTTTTCTTTACACTCGTATCACTTTGTGTCGTTTGCCGCCGTTCTGCTGTCTGTTCACTCTGTCTTTCTAAAGCGCCTACGTAATTTATGGATAATTTAATATTTACAGGTTTCCCTCGTATTCTGGCGCTGGCTTTTATTCTCGTTATCTCTCTTCCTTGTTCTGAATCCTTGCGCACGTGTCCGCTCGCTTGTTTAGTGGCGGCCTCCATTTTGTTTACTCCTTCGAGTGTCAAGGCAACCTGGCCATGCCTCGTTTCCTTCTCTGGCCCTTCCTGCTCTGCCTTGATATCTTTTTGATTAATATATTCCTCCTTCATCTCTCCTTCTTCGTTCTCTTCTTCCCTCGCACTATCTTCCTCCGCCACTTGGCTCACCTCCATCTGCATCGCCTCGTGCTCCTCCTCCCTCCTCCTCTCTCGCCCTCCTGCTTTGACGATTCCGCCCAAGGACACGCCCGAAGGACCATCCTCCGCATCCCAACTCCTCCCGAAGCTCCTTACGACGTCGCGCTCCCACCCGACGCCCTCATGCCCTAGGAGGCCATGTCCCGAAGGCGCCGACGAAGGGGAGGGCGTGAGAACATGGCTCTCGTTCCCGAGGTGGCCGAGGGGCGACGGCAGCACCTTCAGGAGGGGGGGTTCAGAGGGCCCCATCACGACGGAGGCAACGAGCCCCGGCAGCACCACCACGGCCAGGACGAGGTTGCTTGCTGTCAGGCTCAGCACCAATCTGCACGAGAGAGAGAGAGAGAGAGAGAAGGACGGTTAGATTGGGGCGAGAAAGGGAGGAGGGGTGGGTGGGAAGGAGGGAACGAGAGGGAAGGGAAGAGGGAGGGAGAGGGGTAGACGAGAGGGAGGAGGGGTGGGTGGGAAGGTGGGAAGGAGAGGTGAAGGGGGGAGGGAGAGGGGTAGACAAGAGGGAGGAGGGAAGGCGAAGGGGAAAGAAACAAGGAAGAGGGAAAAGACGGGAAGAAAAGACAGACAGAAAGAGAGAGAGAGAGACAAAATAATATACAAAACATACAACAACATCGATACCAAAATCAATTATTCATAAGTACCCGATAATAACCCTAAAAAAAATATATATACAACTATAAAAAAAAATAACAAAATAAAGAAAGAAACAAGGAAAGATGTGAAAATAGAGCAAAATTAACCACATACTTAGGCTCAGATAAGCTAACAATGGGGAATCATTACGGCCCTTAAGCAGTAGCAACGAGGTTAAGTAATATCATTATCTAGAATAAGGTAATTGAACCGAGGAGATGGAGAAAGAGGGAGAGGGATGGAGGGAGGGGGGGATTAAGGTTGGGTAGAGGAGATGGAGAAAGAGGGAGAGAAAGAGAGGGAGAGGGAGTGAGAGGATTAAGGTTGGGTAGAGCAGAGAGAGAGAGAGAGGCAGGGGGGAGAGAAAGAGAGAGAAATGGAGGGGAGAGAGAAAGAAAGAGAGACAAACAGACAGACAGCCAGAAAAATAAGAAGCAAAGAGACAGTAAAAGAGAGAGAGAAAAGAAAAAATCAACAACCCCCATCCCCTCAAAAAAAACAAAACAAAAAAAAACAATAATAATAATAAAAAATATAAGAATAAAAATAAAAAATAAAACAAAACTGAGAGAAAAAAGAGAAAAAGAAATTGGAGATAGGACCCTCAAGACAATGCACTAAGACACGTCACTCCTTTTTCCTTCAAAACGTCAATTTTCCTTTTACGTTATCGACCTTCAGCGAAAAAGGAAGAAAAAAAGAAAAAAGAAAGTGTTGATGCGTTAATATCGAGGTGATGGAGAGTGTAGATAGCATTGGATAAAGATGGAGGAGGAGGAGGAGGGATAAGAGGGTGGAGGGTGAGAAGAGGAGGGAATAGGTGAGGAGGAGGAGGGATAAGTGGGTGTGGGGTGGGAAGAGGAGGGATGGAGTTGAGGAGGGGAGATGGGGGAAGGAGGGAGGAAAAGGAAGAGAGAAGAGGAAGGAGGATAAGGGAGAGAGAGATGAAGAGGGAAGAGGAAGGAGGATAAGGGAGAGAGAAGACGAGGGAAGGAGGGGAGACAAGGGGGGGGGGGGGAGGGGAAGCCAATAATTGAGATAGTTGTGGTTTTCACTGTCTTTTGAGGAAGTCAAAGAGACATACGGAAGAGAGATACGGAAGGGTAGGCAAGGTAATGGTGTGTGTGTGTGGGGGGGCGAGGATGAATGGAGAGGGAAGGGGAAATCGATACGGAAATAGGGAGGGGGAGGAGGGAAAGAGGGGGAGTGGGGAAGGAAAGGGGAGAAGGGAGAGAGGGAAGGAGGGGGAGGAAAGGGTAGGAGGGAGAGAGGGAAGGAGGGGGAATGGGGGAGGGGAAGGGAGAGAGGGAAGGAAGACGAATGAAAGAAGGGAGTAGAGGAGGGAGGATGAAAGTAGGATTAAAGAAGGGAGGGAGGAAAGGAGGATGAGAAGAAGGAAGAGGAAGACTGGGAAGGAAGGAGGGAGAGACGAGGGGTAGGGAGGATGGGAAGGGGTAAATACGGGGGGGGGGGGGGGCGTAAATAGTGATAGAAACATAGACTGAATAATGAGTGAAATAGATTAATGGAATTGAAAAGGAGATGGAACGTAATAAAAAGAAAAATGAAGGATAAAGAAGAAGCAATTGAATAAAAGAAGAAGACTCGAGACAAATTAAAGAGGGAGGAGGAGAGGGAAGAAGAAAGTGGATAAGGAAGAAGAAAGTGGAGGAGGAAGAGGAAGAGTAGAAGGAGAAGAGAGAGACGAAGAAGAAGATGAAGAAACAGTAGAAGGAGAAGAAGACGAAGAACAAGAACAAGAACAAGAAGACGAGGACGAAGAACAACAATAAGACCAGAAAAAAAAAACGAAAAAGAAGAAAAGAAATAGATACAAAAATAAAAAAGAAAGGACATGAAACGAAAAAGAAAGAAAGAAAGGGATACAAAAATAAGAAAGAAAGGACATAGAACGAAAAAAAAGGAGAAAAAATGAAATGAAAAGGTTTACGTTGGCGGGGAAGTTTGTGTCTCTCTTGACGTGGCATCTTAAGTAGTGCACTTGGACGCCCCTTTGCCTCTATTTCGTTTCTCTCGCCTCTTTCGCCCACTTTCTGTCTGGCGGATTATTTACTCTTCCTCGCTTACTCTCTGGGTCTACTTCTTTGTGTCTCTGTCTCTCTGTATCTCGGCATGTCGGTATCTATCTCTTTCTCTTTGTTTCTCTGTATCTCGGTATCTATCTCTCTCTCTCTCTCTCTCTCTCTCTCTCTCTCTCTCTCTCTCTCTCTCTCTCTCTCTCTCTCTCTCTCTCTCTCTCTCTCCCTCCTTCCCTCCCTCCCTCCCTCTCTCTGTCTCTGTCTCTTTTTCTTTCTCTCTCTTTCTCTCTTCCCCTCCCCTCACTCCCCCACTCCTTACCTCCCACCCCTCTCCCTCCCCCTCCCTACCTTCCCTCTCCTTCCCTCTCACTCTCTCACTCAACGTCGCCAAAGTGCGTCATTTGCAACCAAAAAAAATCATTCTTGCGTATTGCTGTCACCACGAGAGACTGATGGTTTGTTGACACACATGTTGGGACGTCGACAAGCAAAGCTGTTCACGATGGCCACGGCTTAAGATTTTACTTTCATTAAAACTCCTTTTCTCGTTGCAAATTGTGAAATCGTGTAAGTTTTTGCAAGAATAGATTTTTGAAAAATTGGAAGAAGATATGATGGGTTTGGGGAGGATTGTTTGTTGTGTGGGTATCTTATATTTTGAATCCCCATTTTCTAATGTTTTTTTTTTTTTTTTTTATTCTCTCTCCCCTCTGTTACTTCCCCTCTCTCCCTCCCCCTCTTCATCCCCCTCTCCCCCTCCCACACAAAAGACAAGGTTGTTTGTTTTTTTTTTATTCCTTCGTTATATTCAGGATGTGGGCGGAGAGAGGAAAGGGGGAGGGGGGACGGGGGAAAGGGAGAGGGAGAAGAGATGAAGGGAAAGAGATAAGGGAGGAGAGGGAGAAGAGAGGAGGGGAAAGGGAAGAGGAGATAAAAGTATAGGAGGATAGAGAGGGGAGGGGAGAGGAGGGAGCAAGAAGGGGAAAGAATAGAAGAGAGGAGGGGAAGAATAGAAAAGAGAAGGAGATGAAGAGGGTTGGGAAAGGGAGGAGGAAGGGGAAACAGAGGGAAAAAGGAGAGAGGGGGGGAAAGGAAGAAGATAGAAGAGATAAGAGTGGGGGCAAATATGGGTGGTGGGGAGGGGGGGTGAGAGGGGAGGAGGAAAAATGGAAAAGGGGAGGCGGCGAGGACGGGACAAGGGCTATAAATAGGCACATGTTCAGCTGTGAGGTCAGATGTTGCGGCTTTGTTGTGACGGGTTAGGCGTGCCCCCTCCTCCTCCTCCTCCTCCTCCTCCTCCTCCTCCTCCTCCTCCTCCTCCTCCTCCTCCTCCTCCTCCTCCTCCTCCTCCTCCTCCTCCTCCTCCTCCTCCTCCTCCTCCTCCTCCCCCTCCTCTCCCTCCTCCCTCACTCCCTCTTTCTCTTCGTCCTTCTCTTTTTATCTCCCTCAGTCTGTCTTTCTTTCTTTCTTTCCCTCCCTCCCTTCCCTTTCCTTCCCTTCCTTTCTTCTTTCCACTCTCTTTCTTCTTTCTCTCTCTTCCTTCTATTCTCCTCTCTCTCCTTCTCTCCTTCCATCCCTCTTTCCTTCCTTTCTTCCATCTATCCATCGACCCCCCCCCTCTCTCTCTCCCTCCCTCTCTCTCTCTCTCTCTCTCTCTCTCTCTCTCTCTCTCTCTCTCTCTCTCTCTCTCTCTCTCTCACTCTCTCTCTTCTCTCTCCTATCTCTCCTCTCTCTATCTTTCTATCTTTCTATTTCTCTATCTCTACCTCTCTCTCTCCCTCCCTCCCTCACTGCAGAACCAGCAAGACGCTTCACCACTGAGGTTAGAGAGGGAGGGGGAGGGGGGAGGGTTAGGGTGGGGAGAGAGGGAGTAGGAGTAGGGTTGGAGAGGGGGGAGGGGTAGGAGTGGAGGAGGGGAGGGTAGGAGTGGAGGATGGGGGAGGGGGTAGGAAGGGGCACCATTATTCTCTTTGTCACGAGGTCAAGATGGTGACATTTTGGGTGATGTGACCTTCTGATGAATCCCCCCCCCCATCTTGGTCTTTGTCTCGTTACTGCATCAGTCTGTTTGTCTTTGTGTCTGTCTGTCTATGTCTGTTTGTTTGTCTGTCTCTGTCTGTGTTTGTTTGTTTGTCTGTCTCTGTTTGTTTGTTTGTCTGTTTGTTTGTTTGTTTGTCTGTCTGTCTGTCTCTGTTTGTTTGTTTGTTTGTCTGTCTCTGTTTGTTTGTTTGTCTGTCTGTCTGTGTCTGTCTCTGTCTCTGTTTGTTTGTGTCTGTCTGGCTCGGGTTGCCTGTCTCTCTCTTACTCTTTCTTTCTTTTCTTTTTTTTTCCTAATTTCTTCTGGTTTTCCCGTCCTCCCTCCTTCGATCACTCCGTTACTCTCTCCTTCCCTCTCTCCATCCTCATCTCTCTCTCTTTCCTTACTTCCCTCCTTCTCTCTCCCTCCCTCTTTCAATCCCTCCTTCCCTCCCCCAATCGTCTCTCTCTCGCCTCTCTTTCTTCTTCCTTCCCTCCTTTCCTTCCTTCTTCCCTCCAACCATCCTCTCACCCCTCCTCTCTCCTTCACTCTCTCCCTCCCTCCTCCCTTCCTTCCCTCATCCTTCTATCTTCTTCCTTTCCTCCCTACTTCCTTCTATATCCATCCCTCCTTCACTCCTTCCCTTCTCCCCTCCCTTCATCCTCCTCTCTCCCTCCCACCTTCCCTCCTTCCCCTTTCCTCCCCTTCTCCCTCCTTCCCTTTTTTTTCCACCTTCCCTCCTCCCCTCCACCCTTTCCCTTCCCTCCCCCTTCTTCTTGTCCTCTCCCAGGCCCTCCACAGAGTGTAATGAAGAGCAGTGCCTCGCAGTGCCAGGCGATAGGAAGAGAGAAAGAGTGAGGGGAACGTGACACTAAATGGCACTCACCAGAGGGCTTTAAAGTGGACAAAGTTGTTAAGTCAAGTTTGTTCTTTAGTTAGGGTTATTATCTTGAAAGTTAGGTTCCATAGACGGAAAAAATAGATGTAGGAATATATACTCTCTTATGTGCACACGTGTACGGAGAATGGTAGACACGTGCACATATGATAGGTAGATAGATAGATGGAAACATAGATACAGGCACAAAAACGCACATATAAATACAAACATATGCATAAACGCGCACACAAACATACCTACACAAATACCTGCAAACAAACACAAACACACAAACGAATAAACAAATTAACTAAACACACGGGAGCTCAAACACTCCTTACCTCCTACAAACATACACACACACGCAAACACACACACACACACGCACAAATACACACACCGACAAGCGCGCACACAAACACAAACACAAACACCCACACACACACACACACACACACACACACACACACACACACACACACACACACACACACACACACACACACACACACACACACACACACACACACAGAGCCCCCACTGAGCTCGCTTAACGATGTTTGAACAGGCTAAATCCCCGATGACATGCCTATACATATTAAAAGTAAATATGTGGAGGCGTTCCGTGCCCACAAGCCCCTCCCCTGGTCAGATTTTGGGGAGGGAGGGAGGGAGGGAGGGAGGGAGGGAGCGAGGGAAGGAAGGAGGGAGGGAGGGTGGGAGCGAGGGAAGGAGGGTGGGTGGGAGGGAGAAAGAGTGGATGGGAGGGAAAGACAGAGAGAGAGAGAGAGAGAGAGAGAGAGAGAGAGAGAGAGAGAGAGAGAGAGAGAGAGAGAGAGAGAGAGAGAGAGAGAGAAAGAGGGAGAGAGAGAGAGAAAGAGAGAAGGAGGGAGAGAGAGAGATACTACTCCATATATCCCTTTTGGCCTGTCTACCCCCCCCCCCCCCGCCTCTATTACCTTCCCTATCCATCCAGTCCCCCTTCGTACCCCTCCTATCCTTATCCCATCCCTGCCTCCCTCCCCCATTCCCTCTCCCCCCTCCTCCCCACCCCCCTTGAAACGTCCCTCTCCTCTCCTACCTTTACTCCTCTTACACCCCCTCCTCCATCCCTCCCTCCTCCATCCCCTCCATCTCTCACCCTAGCCCCCTCTCTCCTCCTCTCTTCCCCCCCCCACCCCCCGCTTGCAATACCTCCCTCGGGATTGACTAGACGCCGTGCAAGGGACTCGTGCAACTTGAGTCCTAACCCTTGTATGGTTGCTCAGTGAGGTGGAAGGCGGAGGTTAATAACTTTGGGGGGAGGGGAGGGGGAGGTGGGGGAGAGTCATGGAGGGTTGTAGGGACGTTTGGAGGGGAAGGGGAGAGGGAGGGGAGGTAGGGAAGGGGGAGGGGAAGGGGAGGTAGGGAAGAGGAGGGGAAAGGGAAGGGGAAAGGGAAGGGGGAGGGAGGGGACGGGGAGAGGGAAAGGGAAGGGGGAAGGGAGGTAGGGAAGGGTAGGAGGGAAAGGGAAGAGGAGGCGGAAAGGAAAAACCAATAACAGATGGAAGAAAGAGGAAGGGGAAAAAATGAGGAAGGAACGGGAGATGGTGAAGCCCCTAGGCGTGTACGGGAACATAAAGAGGGGGAGTGGGGGGGGGGATGAGAGGAGGGGGCGGGGGCGGGGGAGGGGGGAGAACCTACAAGGGGTGGAGGGAGGAGAGGGGAAGGGAGAGAGAAAGCGAGACATGGACCACAGAAAATTGAGAGAAAGGGAGAAAAATGTAGAGAGAATTGAAGAAAAAAAAAGTTGATAAGGACAACAGAAAATTGAGAGAAAGGGAGAAAAGGTAAAGAGAAAGGTGAAAGAACATGAGAAATGGGAAAATCAATGGTGAGCGAAAGACTGAGAAACGAGAAGAGAAAAAGACGAATGAGAAAACGAAAGTGAGCGAAAGAGAGGAATGAGAAACAGAACGAGATGAGAAAATGAGGAAGGATAAAACGAAAGTGAGCGAAAGAGAGAAGAGAAAAAGAAAGTGAGCGAATGATAAGAATAAGAAACAACGAGAAGAGAAAATGAGGAATAGGGAAATAAGAGGAATTGCTAATCAAGAAATTAAAGATAAAAAAAATAGAATGATGAACAAAGAAGGAGATAAATAAATAAAAGAAGATAAATAAATAAAACAAAAAATAAGCTAATAAATAACGGAAATGATAAATAGATGAATGAACCTCCTCTCCCCTCCTCCTATTCCCATTTCCCTCGCCCTCTTCCCCTCTCTCTCTCCTCCCCTCTCTCCCTCTTACTTTTCCCCCTATCTCCTATCTTCTCTCTCCTTTTCCCCTCTCCCTCATCCCTCCTTGCTCCTTCCTCCTACTTCCCATCCCCTCTTTCCTTTCCCTTTCCCCTATCCCTCATCCCTTCTTCCTCTTTCCTCCTACTTTCCCCCCTCTTCCCTATCCCTCCTCCCTCCTTCCTCTTCCCTCCTCCTTCCTCCCTCCTACTTCTACCCCCTCCTTTCTTGCCTTCCTCCCTCCTCCCTCCTTCCTCTTCCCTCCTCCTTCCTCCCTCCTACTTCTACCCCCTCCTTTCTTGCCTTCCTCCCTCTTCCCTCCTTCCTCTTTCCTCCTACTTCTCCCCCTCTTCCCTCTCCCTCCCCCTCTCCCTCCTACCCCCCCTCCTCTCTTCCCTCTCCCTCCTCCCTCTCCCTCTCCCTCCTCCCCCCTTCCCTCTCCCTCCTCCCATTCCCTCCTCCCTCTCCACTCTCCCCTCTTCCCTTCTCCCTCCCCCTCTCCCCTCTCCCCCCGCATCCCTTCCCCAAACCACATTCGCAGAAATATATTCACTCTGATATATAAAACGAACAGAATATCTGTCGCAACATCTTGCAAGGACTAATCATTATTGCAATATATGAATGCTCATCCAGTAGCGAACGAATGATACTACAACAAGATTATTAATTATACATACATGATTATATATACATTAATACATTATATATACATTAATACATCATATATACATTAATACATTATATATACACTAATACATTATATATACACGAATACATTATATATACACTAATACATTATATATACATTAATACATTATATGGAGATAGGGGGAGGCAGAAGGGGAAGAGGAGGAGGAAGAGAAGGGGAGAGGAGGAGGAAGAGAAGGGGAGAGGGGGGAGGCAGAAGGGGAAGAGGAGGAGGAAGAGTAGGGGAGATGGGGGAGGTAGAAGAGGAATAAGGGGAGGAGAGGGAGGAAGAGAAGGGAAAGAGGAGATTGGATAGGAGAGGAGGTAGGAAAAGAAGGAGAGGGAGATACGAAACAGGAATATAAAAGAAGAGGGGGAAGACATAGGAGGAGAACAAACAAACAAAACAAGAGAAGATAGTGTATGGAAGAAAACGGTAATAGAAACGAAGATGAAAAAAGAAGACAGAAAACCAACAAAACAAGTACAAAAGCAGACAATACCCCCCCTACCCCCGCCTCTCCCCTCCTCCTCCTCCTCCTCCACCCGTCCTCCTTCTTCCCCCTCTCCTCTCCCCTCTACCCCCTCTCCACTCACAGGAGGCTCCAGAAAATACCATCTGTGTTGCGGAGGTCACGGGTCGCAGGTGGTGACTCAGACCTGCAGATGCATCGGATCTTGTACGTTTGCCTTGCGAGACGGGGGGGAGGGGGGGGGGGAGGATTGGGGTGAAGGAGAGAGAGAGAGAGAGGATTGGGGTGAAGGGGAGAGGGGAGAGATAGGAGGAAGGGGGGGAGAAGGGAGGATATATATATATATATAGAGAGAGAGACAGACACAGACTGACTAACTGACTGACAGACAGACAGACAGACAGAAAAAAAATAGAATAATAAATAGATATCGAGATATACAAACAAAAAAAAATCGCTAGATAAGTAAATAGATAGAAAGACAGTCTGACAGACAGACAGACAGATAGATAAATGCACCCAATTTCTATGCCGTTTGCTAAGACATTCACACTAAGCAGGGAACCCGAGTGACTAGCTGCTTAAGGGCGGAAGATATTCATAAACTTCCTTTTGAGGGCGGCCGTCAAGAGGCTGGTTTCCATTCATTGTTTTTTTCTTCTTCGTCTTCTTCTTCTTCTTCTTCTTTTTCTTCTTTCCTTCTTCTTCTTCTTCTTTCCTTCTTCTTCTTCTTCTTCTTCTTCTTTTTCTTCTTTCCTTTTTCTTCTTCTTCTTCTTTTTCTTCTTCTTCTTCTTCTTCTTCTTCTTCTTCTTCTTCTTCTTCTTCTTCTTCTTCTTCTTCCTTCTTCTTCTTCTTCTTCTTCTTCTTCTTCTTCTTCTTCTTCTTCTTCTTCTTCTTCTTCTTCTCCTTCTTTCTTCTTCTTCTTCTTCTTCTTCTTCTTCTTCTTCTTCTTCTTCTCCTTCTTCTTCTTCTTCTTCTTCTTCCTCTTCTTCTCCTCCTTCTTCTTGCCTTCTTCTTCCTCTTCTTCTTCTTCTTCCTCCTCTTCTTCTTCTTCTCCTTCTTCTTCTTCTTCTTCTCCTTCTTCTTCTTCTTCTTCTTCCTCTTCTTCCTCCTTCTTCTTTTTATTGGGTTGGTTGTGGTCGTTTTTCTTTTTTTGTTTTTGTTTTATGGCTTATTTTGTTTTTTATTGGGGGTGGGTGGGGGGGTGGAGGTATGTATTTTTCTTTTCTTTTCTTTCTATGTTCGTTCTTCTTTATCATCGCCTCCTCCTTTTCTTTCTCTTTCTGTTTCTCGTTCTCCTTCTTCTTCTTCTTCTTTTTCTTCTCTTTCTCTTCCTCCTCCTCTTCCTTCTTCTTCTTCTTCTTCCTCCTCCTCCTCCTCCCTCCTCCTCCTCCTCCTCCTCCTCCTCCTCCTCCTCCTCCTCCTCCTTCCCTTCCTCCTCCTCCTCCTCCTCCTCCTCCTCCTCCTCCTCCTCCTCCCTCCTCCTCCTCCTCCTCCTCCTCCTCCTCCTCCTCCTCCTCCTCCTCCACCTCCACCTCCACCTCCCCCACCTCCTCCTCCTCCTCCTCCTCCTCCTCCTCCTCCACTTCCACCACCACCACCACCTCCCCCCCCCCTCCCCCCCTTCCTCAGACCAAGAGGCACCACCGATTCGCCAATCAAGTCATTCTCTCCAGACTCTTCCCAAGATAACTGACTGAGGGAGATGATTGGAAGATTAGGAGAATGCCTGTGGCTTTTCTCGGGGAGGGGGGGAGGGGGGAAGGGGGGATATGGGTGGAGAACGAGTGGGGGAGGGGGAGGGGAATGGGAGAGGGAAGGAATAGAGGAGGAGAAGGAGGAGAGAGAGTGATGGGGGAGGGAAAGAGGGAGTAAGAGATAGGGGAAGCAGGAGAGAGAGAGAGAGAGAGAGAGTAAGAGATAGGGGAGGCAGGAAAGAGAGAGAAAGAGAGAGAGTGAGACAGAGAGATTAGTGGGGGAGGAGGTGGGAGAGAGAGAAAGGGAGAGTGGGGGGGAGGGGGGAGAGGGTTGTGCCTGGTACGTGGCTCTGGATTATTCCACCTGTCACGGCTCTCTGGTTCTCTGGTTCCTCGGCTCTCTCTCTCTCTCTCTCTCTCTCTCTCTCTCTCTCTCTCTCTCTCTCTCTCTCTCTCTCTCTCTCTCTCTCTCTCTCTCTCTCTCTCTCTCTCATCCTCCTCCACCTCGTCCTCTATCCTTCCTTCCTCCCTCCCTCCCTTTCTCTCTCTCTCTCCTCTCTCTCCCTTTTCCCCTCTCCCTCCTTCCTTTCCTCCCTCTCTCCCTCCCTCCTTCCTTTCCTCCCTCTCTCATTCCCTCCCTCCCTCCCTCCCTCTGTCTCTCATTCAAGCCAATTTCTAGGCGAGGTGCCTGTCCTGCGTTGACTTCAAGCAGACATACAATACATACAAACGCACACACGCACTCGCACTTGCACGCACGAACGCACACACAGACACACGGTCAGATGACTAGATACAAACGCCCTTTTTAGGCTCAAACATTCTTTTGGTACTTAATAGGT
>BOPN01001405.1:80000-82500 GCA_017312705.2 Penaeus japonicus
TTATTATAGAGAGAGAGAAAGAAAGAGAGAGAGAGAGAGAGAGAATCAGGAAGAAAGAAGGAAGACAAGACAAGGAAAGAAAAGAAAGAAAGGAAAAAAGCCACAATCAAACGGATATTCATACAATCAAAAGCCCCCCTTCCCCCTCCCCCCAGTGGAAAAAAAAGCTAAACCGAATCGTCTCCGGTATAGGCGCGCTGAGCTAAGAATTTGACTAGACTTTTAAAAAGTATATTGGAATTCGCGAAAATTAAACGACATTAATAGTGAACCAGTTTAGAGGGGAGGTTTGTGGGGGGAAGGGGGTGAGGGGGGAAGGGGAGAGGGGAGGGGAAGGGTGTATGTCGGAGCGTCTGTGTGTCTACGGTGAATATTTGAATTTTTAATAAAAGATATAGATAGATAGATATGTAGATAGGTTGATAAATAGATGGATAGGTAGGTAGATGTGTAGGTAAATGGATGGATGGATGGATAGATAAGTAGATAGATAGACAGACAGATATAGATATAGATAGATAGATAGAGGGAGAGATGCAGATACAAACATAAATAAAGATATACAAATAGATACATTAATAGATAAACAGATATAGATATAGACAAAGATATACAAATAGATAAATTAATCGATAAACAGATATAGACATATACAAAGATATACAAATAGATAGATCTATAGACAAACAGATATGAATACGCACATGAACAGACACAGCAAATCTGGCTTATCTTTATTAACAGACACAGATAAGCAGATACACAAACATACTAAAACATACATACGTGTCTCCCAAACATCCAGAAACAACCAGATGTACATAGACAGGTGTTCGTCCTCATTGACACCTGTACAATGGCGACTTCCTCCCCTAAACACAGGTGTCCCTTCCGATACGTTCACGAAATCAAAACAACAGTCATCAAAATAGGTGGCGTGAATTGGGTTCCCATTTGAAATTGGGTTCACTTTGGCGCGTCGGGGTTGGTTGGGAATATATATATATATATATATATATATATATATATATATATATATATATATATATATATATATATATATTTTGTTTTTTTTTTTTTTTTTTTTTTTTGTTTTTTTGGGGGGATTTTTTTTGGGGGGGGGGGGTTGTGGGGGGTAGGGGTGGGGTGGGTGTGAGGGGTGGGTTGTTGCTGTTTGTTCTTTGTCTGTTTTTCTTTTCTTTTTTTTTTTGGCTGTCTGTTTATCTGGTTGGCTTTTTGTCTCTCGGTTTTGATTATTTGGTTATCTGTATTCTTATCTGTGTGTGTGTTTATCTCTCTCTCTCCCTCCCTCCCTGTATATATCTCTCTCTCTCCCTCCCTCCCTCCCTCCATCCCTCTCTCCCTCTCTCCCTCCTTCCCTCCCTCCCTCCCTAAACGGGGGGTGGGGGGTAGGCCTATGACACACAACTGCCATGACTCGGGCGTGTGTCACTCCAAGAACTTTGTCATTTTGATTGACTGCATCACCGACACTCGCTTGGCGGCGGATGAGACAGATGTCTTATTTTCTTTCTTTATTGGGACTTTTTCTTCTTTTTCTTCTTGTCTTCCTCTTTGTTTTATTTTGTATTTTTTTTTTTGTTGTTGTTGTTGTTTATTCTTATTATCTTTAACTTTTTGTTCTTATTCTTGTCTTATTTTTTCTTCTTGCTCTTTTTTTTTATCTTTTTGCTCTTCATTACTATTGGTTATCATTATCATTACTATTACTATGATCATTATTGTTATCAATACTATCATCATCATCATTATTATTATGACTATCATAAAAAATATTATTATCAATATCATTATTATATTTTATCATCATTATTATTACGCATTCCTACTCTATTTCTTCATCATCATCATCATCATCATCATCATCTTACTTCTTCTTCATCTTCTTCTTCTTCTTCTTCATCATCATCTACCACAACAGAACGAAGATTTCTCTAAAGATAACAGGTTGTCACAACACCCCATAACTCTTTCGAAGTCGTAAACATCAGGTCGCGTGCTGACCGAAGAGGGATGGGTGGAGGGTGTAGGAGGGATGGAGGGGGGGGGGGGGTAGAAGGAAGGGTGAGGGATGGAGGGGGGGAATAGTAGGGAGTGGAGTGCAGGGCGATGGGTAGGGGGTGTAGGAGGGAGGGTGAGAGGGGGAGGGGGGCAGGAGGGAGTGGAGAGGAATGACAGCAAGTGACAAAATGAAGAAAAAAATTAAGCACGGAAGGGGAAAGGGGGAGCGGGGAAGGGTGAGGAAGGGAGAGGGACAGGGGGAGGGAGGTAGTTAGAGACTGAAGCAGGGAGGGAGGGAGAGAGGGACAGAAGGAGGGAGGGAAAATGGAGAAACGCTGAAGGAGGAGGAGGGAGCGAGAGATAGAGAAGAGAAGTGAGAGAGAGAGAGAGAGATAAAGATAGAGAGAAAGAGGGGGTGAGAAAGAAAGAAAGAAACAGAGAGAGAAAGAGGGGGGAGGCAGAGACAAAGTGAGAAAGA
>BOPN01001405.1:87500-90000 GCA_017312705.2 Penaeus japonicus
TCTCTCTCCTCTCCCTTTACTTCCCTCCTTCTCCCTGCCTCCCTACCCCCGGTCCTTCCTATCCCATTTTCCTTTCCTTTTCCCCTTTCCCCCACTACCATCTCCCTTCTTCCCCCTCCCTCTTCTCCTTTCCCCTCCTCCCTTCCCCTTTCCCTTCCCTACTCCTCTCCCCTCACCCCTCTTCCCTTCCTCTTCCCCCCCTACCTCCTCCCTCCTTCCCCCTTTCCCCCTTTTCCCTCCTCCCTTCCCTTTCCCTATCCCTCTATCCTCACCCCTCTCCCCTCTCCCTTCTCCTTTCCCCCTTTCCCCTCCTCCCCTCCCCCCTTCCCTATCCCTCTCCTCGCACCCCTTCTCTCCTCCCCCCTCCCCAGCACAACGACTCCAAAGAAAGGGCGCAGCACAGTAGCCTAAGCAGTAGTAGTAGTAGTAGTCCTGCGAGGTAGCCCCGCCGCCCCGGCCGCCGACCCTTTTCCGTAATTACTACCAGCGCACCACCTCCTGACCCCCCCTCCCCCCCGCTCCTCTCCCCTCCCCCCTCTTCCCCCTCCCCTCCCCTCCCTGCTCCCCTTCCCCTCCCTTCCCCTTACCTCTCCTCTCCTCCCCTCCCCTCTCCTCCCCTCCCTGCTCCCTTTCCCCTCCCTCCCTCTCCTCTCCTCCCCTCCTCCTCTCACCTCCTCCCCTCCCCCCTTACACCCTTCTCCCCTCCTCCAGCGTCCTTTGTGCTGACCGCAGGATCTCTTCTGTTCCTACTCCCCAAGGATGCTCCAGTCACGAGAAGGGGGGGAGGACACCTAAGGGGGACGGGGGTGGGGGTGGGGGGTGGAGACTGGTATGGGTGGGGGGGAAGGACTCTGGTATTCGGGGGGGGGAGGGTGGAGGCTGGTATTGGGGGGGATGGACTCTGGTATTGGGGGGGGGTGGAGGCTGGTATGGGGGGGGAAGGGCTCTGGTATTGGGGGGGGTGGAGGGAGGGTGGAGGCTGGTATTGGGGGGGGAAGGGCTCTGGTATTGGGGGGGGTGGAGGCTGGTATGGGGGTGGTGGGTGGAATGGGGTGGAAATGGGGGAAGAAATTAAGGTGGAAGGACAGAAGTGGAAGTGAGGGGGGGAGGGAGGGTTTGGGTGGAATGAGGGAGTGAGTGGAATAAAGTAAAGAATGGAATGAGAAATGAGGTGGTGATGGTCGGGATGGAATGGGTGGAGCGGGAGTAGGATGGGCGGAATGGGCGGGATGGGCGTGGGTAAGAGGTAAGAATAAGGGAAAGGAAATGGAAGGAAGATTCCAGGGGGAAGGGAGATGAGTAGGAGGGGGAAGGGGGAGGGGGAGGGGGAGGGTTAGTAAGGACCGAGTGGGAGGAGGAGGAGGAAAAGGAGAAGGTGGAGGGGGAGAAAGGGGAGGAGGAGGAGGAGGATGAAAAGGAGAAGGTGGAGGAGAAAAAGGAGGAGGAGGAGGAGGAAAAGGAGAAGGTGGAAGGGGAGAAAGGGGAGGAGGAGAAGGAGAAAGGGGACGAGGAGGAAAAGGAGGAGGAAGAGGGAAAGGAAGAGGAGGAGGGGGGGGAGGCGGTGATTGTTGCAAAGGCGTTGCACGGACGAGAAACTCACCGAGGTCGAGGGTCATGTCATCTTCCCTTTCGTGTCTGTCTAGATATCTAGCCACGTCGATCTGTCTATTTGTCTATCGTTCTCTGTCCTGTCTATTAGTATGGTGATGAATACAAATTAACGTGGAGGCTAAAGATATGATAAATGACAGACACAGTAAGAATGAAATGAAGATAGGTTATTTCGTCCTTCTGGTGTGACTTGTTTTTTTAACGCTCTTTCTTTCTCTAGTTCTTTCTCTCTCTCTCTCTCTCTCTCTCTCTCTCTCTCTCTCTCTTTCTTTTACATTTTCTCTTTTACATCCCCTATCCCCCTCTTCCCCACCCATCCCCTACCCCCCACTCATCCCCTCTCCCCTACCTATCCCCCAACCTATCCCCTATTCCCCCACCCCTCCCCTACACCCCAACCCCCACCCATCCCCTACCCCCTTACCCCCCCCTACCTCCCTACCCCAACCATTCAGCAAACACATCCCTATGTACACACACAGACGTCTGCGCACACAATCCTGTTTCGCCAGTTTCCACGTCTCGAAAATATCCCTGACACAATCCTTCTGTTAGTGTGACACCATAACCTTGTCGTTTGTGGGTCGTAAGGATCCAGTGAGTGAGTGAGTGAGTGAGTGAGTCATTGAGTCACTTTTTCTCACCTTCGGATTTCGAGGGAAGGGGGGGGAGATGTAAATAGAAGGATGTGCAGGTATTATGGGGGGTATAGGGGGGTGGGGGGGTATGTGGTGGAGGAGGAGGAGGAGATATGAAGGGGAGGAGGGGGGAGGAGGAGGAGGAGGAGGGGGAGAAGAAGTAGCAGAAGGACAAGGAGAATGATAAGAAAAAGAAGTTGAATATATAAATAAACAAAGCAGGAGGAGGAAAATATAAAACAAAAAAGCGT
>BOPN01001405.1:95000-97500 GCA_017312705.2 Penaeus japonicus
TTATTCTGCCTCTTCCACTACTACTTTTTCTTCCCCTCCTCCTAGTCCTCCTCTTCCTTCTCTTCCTCCTACTTCTTTTTCTTTTTATTCTTCTTCTATTCCTATTCCTCCTCCTCTATCTCCTCCAATACTAGCATCAACTTCTTCCCCTCTCTCTCTCTCTCCCTCCTCCTCCTCCCCTACCTTCCCTCCCTCTCTCCTCTTCCCTCCATCCTCTCCCCCTCCCTCCCTCCCTCCTTCCTCCTCCTTCTCCTCCTCCTCCTCTTCCCTCCCTCCTTCCCCCCTCCTCCTCCTCCTTCTCCACCTCCTTCCTATCTCTTTTTTTATTAGTCTTATACCTGTTTTATAATTATGTTCTCCCTCGTCTCGACACAACCTTGGCGGCTTCGTCAGAAAACGTTGTCTCTGTTTTTTGTTTTTTTTCTTTTTTACACTAATTGCCTCGTTTCTTTGTTTCCGTTTAATATATAATAATTACTTGATTGTCATTGTGAATAATTGTTATATAAGTGGATCCTTATTATCTTTATGGGTTGTGTGTGTGTCTGTTTGTTTCGTGTATCCTTGTGAATGAATCCACACACAGTGTCAAAGTCAACGGTTTCGAACACCGGAATCTGTCTAAGTATGCATATTTAGAAGAAGAAAAAAACTGTAACAATACAAATAGATACTTGTCTATAACCGTAATAACATCCTGAACAAAATGAAACTAAATCATAACGGAAAAAGATATGACGCAAAAATTACTTAACGCATTAGAGAAGTTATTATAAGAAGGTATATACATCTGAGAGATCCGCGGCGGTGGATCCGGATTAAGCATGCGAACGCTTACACGAACGGTACGGTACGGTACGTCACACACACACAGTCCAGGCGTTCGGGAACTTCCCCCCTCCTGGATTTACGTGAAGGAATTTGAGATTATATAAGAAAGGGTTTACGGTAGCGAGAGTTTAGTTGGGGAGGTGAGGTTGGGTGGGGAGGGTGAGAGGGTGAGTGGGTTGGACGGAGGGAGAAGGGGTGGGTGGGGGAAGGTGGGACGGAGGGAAGAGGATGGGTGGGGTGGGAGGTGGGACGGAGGGGAGGACGGGTGGGTGGGAAGTGGGAGGGAGGGAGGGAGAAGGGGCGGGTGGGTGGGAAGTGGGAGCGAGGGACGGAGGGAGGGGAAGGTGGGTGGGTTGGACAGAGGGAGAAGGGGTGGGGGGGGAGGGTGGGAAGAGGGACGGAGGGAGGATGGTGGGTGGAAGGGAGGGAGAGAAGATGGGTGGGTGGGATGAGTGAGGGATGAGAGAGAGGGAGGGATGCTAGGAAGGAGGAGAGGAAGCAAGGATAAAGAATAGGATGCTGGGACGGAAGAAGGGAATCAGGGAGAGAGAGAAGAAAACAGCTTGGAGGGAAAGAGTGGAGGAAGGAAAAGGGAAAGAGAGATAAATAAAGATAAAACAAAGAAATGAATAGATAAATAAGGGAATAGATAGATAGATAAGGGAATGAATAGATAAAGCAGAGAATAGATAGATAAAGAAGGGATAAATAGATAATTAAGTGAATAAATAGATAATCAAGGGAATAAGTAAATAAATAAGTGAATGATTAGACAAATAAGTGCATAAATTGATAAATAAGGGAATAAACAGATAAATAAGAGAATAAACAGATAAATAAAGGAATTCATAGAAAAATAAGGGAATAAATAGATATATAAGTGAATAAACAGATAAACAAGGGAATAAAAAGATAAATAAGGGAACTAATAGATAAATAAGGGAAAAAGATAGATAAATTAATTAACAAACAGAGATATAAGTGAATAACCAGATAAATAAATGAAATGAATCAGTAAATAAGACAACCGGATAAACAAGGGAAGAACTAGATAACCAAAGAAAAATCTAGAATGGAGAGGCGATCGACCATCTCTGGACCTAGATACAAGTCGCCTGAGATTATAGGTGGTGACGTAGCCAAGGTCACAGGTCAGCAGGTCAGCAAGGCGACACAATCTTTCCGAGCTCGACGTCAGGGTAAAAGGCGTCAGCAGAGGTATAAACCTCGTTTTCTGGACTATCTTTTTTTTTTTTTTTTTTTTTGGGGGGGGGGGCTTTTTTTTAAGGCTTTTTTTTCGTTCTTTTGTGTGTGTGTGTGTTTTTTACTTTGTTTTTCCTTTTTTTATTGTGTTTTTCATTTTTCCTCATTCTTTTATTTTGTTTAATTTTCTTTTTTTCTCGTTTTTTAGCCTTTTGTTCTTATTGTGTTTTCATTTTTTTTTCTCCTCTTTCCTCATTCTTTCTTTTTGTTACTCTTTTTTCTGTTTTTTTATTTCATTCTTTTTCTCTCATTCGTTCGTGCTTTTTTCATTTTTTCTTTTCATTTTCTCTCCTCGTCTGTTATCACCTCTCTCTCTCTCATCCTCTCCTCTCCCTCATTCTTTCCTACCCCCTCTCAGCTTCTAATTTTTTAATCTCTCTCTCTTTCCCTCATTCTTTCTCTTTCA
>BOPN01001405.1:100000-110000 GCA_017312705.2 Penaeus japonicus
TCTCTCTCTCTCTCTCTCTCCCAACTCCCCAACCGCCTTCCCTATAGATACAAAAGATACAAAGCAACATCATAAGCCAACTGTTGCAGAGTGTGCACAGGATTGCAGACGCAACGCGGACTCGACTCTTTCTTGTTTCGTCAACGTGTAAGAAAACTCAACACCCTTCACCCCCTCCCCTACTTGCAACAGATTTTTTTTTCTTTTCTTTTCTTCCTTTTACTTTCCCTTTAGATCTCTCGTTTTAGCTTTTGCGCTTTTTTCTCTCTCTTTTTCTCTCTTTCGTTTTCTCTCTCTCTCTCTCTCTTTATTTCTCTCTATCTCTCATTCCTTTCGCTTTCCCTTCTCTCCCTTCTCATCCAACCCTTCCCTCACTCTTAATCTTTTCTCCCCTTCCCTCCACCCTCATCTCTCCACCCCTCCCCCCTCCCCCTCCCTCTCCCCCCCCCCCCTCCCCCCCTCCCCTCCCCTCTCCCAACCCTTCCTCCACCTCCTCCCCCACCCCTCTCCCTCTCCCGTCCCTTCTCTCTCACCCCTCCTCCTCCTCCGCCCCCTCCCTCACCCCTCTCCCTTCCTCCCTCCCCTCCCTCCTCCTCCCACCCCTCCCCCTCCCCCTCCTCAAAACCAGCTGTGCTTAAGTTGTGATGTAGTTATCGCCCTTAATATAGTGTCGTTATTCTTAATGCACGGACTAACTGCAGAGGGCGAGTGGGTAATGCTTCCATAGTGCTTTTGTTTTGTTTTTGTTTTTTCTTTCATTCATATGCTTGCTTGCTTGCTTTTTTGCATGATTGCTTTTTTTTAGAGGGGGTCATCATTTTCTTGTGTGTTTTTCTTTTCTTCTTCTTCTTTTAAGTGTTTTTTGTTTTATAAGTATGATCCTAATAATGTTTTTTTTTCTAATTCTGCCGGTTTTAAGAAAATTTGAATATATATATATATATATTATATATTATATATATATATATACATAGACAATACATATATAGAAAACGTAAATAAAAAACTAAAGACAACATGGTTACTCTTCCTTGCTTATGTTCCCAGACATAAATATTACGCCTGATTTTTTCCACACTAATCATTAATCCTAAAAGTCAAAGAATATAAAAACTAGAAATTATTTGCGCCAGACACAAACAAATGACGGAAATGAGACAAGAAAAGATGATGTAAAGAGAGACAAAAATGGATGGTAAAAAAATAGAAATAAACAACCGAGTCTAACAGATTCGCTTTTGTTTATTTGTGTTCCGATTCATGACTTCCGACTTCGTATGATTTTAAAGCGGAAATCTCTTCTGTCAGCACAGTAATTTACCTTTTTGTGGGGGGGAGGATTTCTTTTTTGTTTACTTATTATGTCTCTGTCTTGAAAGATTACGTAAAGTTATATTGAGAACGTTCTTAATGTGTTCTATTTTTAACTCCGTTTTTTATAGGTGTTGATGTTTTCCATTAAGCCGAGGCCAAGGTCGAGCGGCGAGTGTAGAATGAATGAGGAAATGTGTTTTTATATGTTTAATTTCATGTTCACTTAATATAGCAATGCCTGGTATGCTTATGGATATGTGCGGATATATACAAATAAATATATACACATACGTGAGTGTTTTTGTGTTAGGGGGGGGGGGGGTATGTCTGTTAGCGTGTGTGTATATATGTGTGTGTGTGTGTGTGTGTCAGTGTGTGTGTGTGTGTGTGTGTGTGTGTGTGTGTGTGTCTGTGTTTCTGTGTGTGTGCGTATGTGTGCGTACATGATGATACCTGTCTTTCCCCTTTCACATCAATACGCCCACACGCCCAAGCCCACCCTAATATACGCCCACGCCCACGTTGCGTCACGTCAACCCAGCCTCTCTGTCACTGCTCTTAACATGCGATACTTTTTTTTGTCTTTTTCATGTCGCTTCTGACAGCTGTGGATGTATATGCAGGGAGTTTTTTTTCGCTTTTTTTAATGATCTGTAGATGAGTGGTGACAGACGGGGAAGGGGGGGGGGTTGCTAGGTATCTTTCATTTCATTTTCTCTTTCTATCTATCTATCTATCTAGCTCGCCCTTCTCTCTCTCTCTCTCTCTCTCTCTCTCTCTCTCTCTCTCTCTCTCTTTTTCTCTCTTTCTCTCTCTTTCTCTCTCTCTCCCCCTCCCTACCTCCCTCCCTCTCTCTCTATTTATCTATCTATCTATCTAACTATTTATCTCTCCCCCTCTCTCTCTCTCTCTCAATATTCGTAAACCAAAATGACCTAAATAAAATAATCATGATCATAATATTGATGAGTCCGAATAATAATCATGTTGCAACAGGAATGGTAATATCGTTATTCAGTTACTTAAGTATCACTAGATGAAGATATCATTAATCATAATAACATGACTTTTCAGACCTTTAACATAAGATTTATTTAAATTACTAAATAATAAACATTTGATAAACATTCAATATATTATTATATACTAAAGGGACTGATGACTTCATTAAAGCTGAACTGGCACTTTTAATGTCACTGGTGATTGATTTCGCTGGGATTATGATGTCATGCA
Source organism: Penaeus japonicus (assembly GCA_017312705.2). Taxonomy (NCBI): domain Eukaryota; kingdom Metazoa; phylum Arthropoda; class Malacostraca; order Decapoda; family Penaeidae; genus Penaeus; species Penaeus japonicus. The sequence continues at coordinate 102,548 of BOPN01001405.1, forward strand.
ATCCTACGTTAAAGGCCAGGGGAGAACTCATGATTTGAATGGTCATGCAGAAAGAATTAATCCTAAAGACAAGTCATGTATGAAAGGGGAAGAATTAGAAAAGCAAAACGAAGATGAAGACATAAAAAAAACGGAAGAGAAAGTCAAATCAAAGGAGAGAAATAAGAAATTATGAGGAAGTGATTGGGGGAATATGTGAAATTAAAAGACTTTTTGCTAAAAGCTTTATACTTAAATCAAGTCATATGATTCTTTTTGTAAATTCCATAACAATTTTGAATGTCTATGAATGTATTTAAAGGAATTTATCACTCTCTGTATCTATATCTCTTCCTTTTTCATCTCTCTCTCTCTCTCTCTCTCTCTTTCTCTCTCTCCCTTTCATTTTCCCTCCCTCTCTCACTCTCCCCCTGTCACTCTCATCCCTTTCCATTTTACATTCATCGCACATTCCACCTTCAGGAAGAATTTAAAGTTTTCCTGGATGCGAGACATCTAAATATAGATATGATAAGTCCACAAGACTTCCTCATATTGGCCAGAAAAACGTTGACTTTTGAATTCAAATTTTAACTAAGGTGACGTTTGATTTCCCCCGAGTAACGGACCGTGCGACCGTTGACAGCTTTTAACGGTTTTCAGACGGCGTTTGAATCTGATTCACGAATCTCTATTCAAATTTCCATCCTGGGCATTGCCTACGATTTCTTTCATTCTTTCTTTTTTTTTTCTTTCTGCTCTAGAATTTCGATTTCTGGACTTCATCGTTTTTTTTTTTTTTTTTTTTTTTTTTCTTTTTTCTTTTTTTTTTCTCTCTCTTCACATTCCCAGACATAATGACATTTCGCGCGCATGCTACTTCCTCAAAGAACTAAGCTGTTCTTAGGACGCGATTCCATGCATAGGATACGTGCCTATGCTTAAATTCTCTATATGCACTGTATCCCCCTTTCTCCTTTTTACCTTTTCTGTGTATTTGCGTTTGTCGTGTCCTACGTTCCGTTACATTATGTGTTTATTTGTTTTTTGTTTTTTTTTGGGGGGGTGATTCCTGTTCTTTGTTTATGCATCTGTTATTCCCTGTCTGTTCTCCACCTCATACTACATCTGTTTACTGATTATTACTTTTCCTTTGCTTCTCCATGCATCTGATCTCATTCCCTAACACTCGTTTTCTCCTCCCTTGATCCATACCCTTTCTCCTTTTTTTATATATCTTCTTTTTTCTTAAAACTCGAACATTTCCTGATCATCTAACGCCTATTTCATACCTAAATCTCCACTCTCCTCATTAAAACCAACCATCTTTTCTCTTTTATTATTATTAATCCTAGATCTAGCCATACCACTCGAAAAAAAAGAAAACATTAGGGCTTCTTACGACCCTTGTACATACATACACCCAGACTTGTCTGTCTAACCGATGCATATCTTGGTGTGTATGATGGCCGACCGCATCATGTGTGTGTGCCACGACCCTCTCTCTCTCTGACACTGCGCGCGTTATAATTAATGCCTGCAGATATCCGCATGCGGCTGTGTGGGTGGGTGCGTGTGTTGCTTTTTTGATGGTAGACGGTTGCGAGGGTGTGGTGGTGGTGGTTTTGGTGGTGGTGGTGAAGGAGGAGGGGGGGAGGAAGATGAAGAAGGAGAGGTGGAGGTGGAGGTGGAGGAGGAAGAGGAAGATGAAGGAGAGGTGGAGGTGGAGGAGAAGGAGGAAGAGGTAAAGGTGGAGAAGGAGGAAGGAGAAGAAGAGGAAGAGGGAAAGGTGGAGGAGGAGAAAGAAGAAGAGGAAGAGGGAAAGGTGAAGGAGAAAGAAAAAGAAGAGGAAGAGGGAAAGGTGGAGGAGGAAGAAGAAGAGGAAGAGGGAAAGGTGGAGAAGGAGGAGGAAGAAGAGGAAAGGGGAAATAATAGAGAAGTAAGAAGAAGAAAATGAGAATAAGGGAGGAGTGAAGGAAGAAAGGACGGAAGGGTATTTCAGAAGGAAGGTGTAAATGGTACACTGTGTTACAAGCTGCAAGAATGCAAGAATGCATTTTATATTCCTTCCGTAATGATTATCAATCCCCCCCCTCTCCCCCGTCCAATCTACCCACTCTCTCTTTCTCTCTCTCTCTTTCTTTTCTCTCTCTCTCTCTCTCTCTCTCTCTCTCTCTCTCTCTCTCCCTCTCTCTCTCTCTCTCTCAAAATGATTATTTTCTCCTTCTCTCTTAATTTTCTCTTTCTCTCTCTCTCTCTCTCTCTCTCTCTCTCTCTCTCTCTCTCTCTCTCTCTCTCTCTCTCTCTCTCTTCTCTCCTCTCTCTCTCTCTCTCTCTCTCTCTCTCTCTCTCTCTCTCTCTCTCTCTCTCTCTCTCTCTCTCTCTCTCTCTCTCTCTTTCCCTCTCTCTCTCTCTTTCCCTCTATTTCTCCCTCCCTCTCTCTCATCGGTTAACCTCCCAACCAATCTATTCATACTTATTAATCAATCCATTTATCCAACTTATCTATTCACTTACAAATCCATCAAAACATTACGATTGTACGATCGTCTGTAGTGCCATTACCCCGTGGAAGACCTGCGATCATGTAATTATCCATATAAGGCGTTTTCGTCATGTTATTCATTCCCGTCATGCGTCATGAATAATACTTCGGCCGGATGCCACTGAGTACTCATGGTTTTCATGGCGGAGGGGCATTAGGGATGCTGTGTGTTTGTTGTCTTTAGGAGAATATGGCGTGATGTTATTGCTTTGGTTGTGGGAATGGGGGTGCTTGCAGATTTGATCGTGGGGGGTGGGGGTGGGGTCTGGGTGTGGTGGTGGGGGTGTGGTGTAGGTGGTGGGTGTGAGGGTGGTGTAGGTGGTGGGTGGGGGGAGTGTTTGGTCTCTTTCCCTCTCTCTCTATTTGGTATCTTTCCCTCTCTCTATTGTTTTTATCTGTTTTCTCTCTCTCTCTCTCTTTGTCTGTCTCCCTCTCTGTCTGTTTCTTTCGGGTCTGCTTAATTCTCTTTCTCTCTCTCTCTCTCTCTCTCTCTCTCTCTCTCTCTCTCTCTCTCTCTCTCTCTCTCTCTCTCCCTCTTTCTCTCTCTAGCTTTAGTATTATCATTGTCATCATCATTATAATCAAATCATCACCACCATCATCACCACCACCACATCATCACCATAACCACCACCATAACCACCACCACATCATCACCATAACCACCACCACCATAACCTATATTTTGCTCCTCTTTCAATACAGCTTTTCAATAATCTCTCAAAATTCGTGCCTCGACAGCGTTCCAATAAAAAAATCATCAATGGCTTAGTAATTAATGTGTATATAAGAGATTGCAGGAATATTACGTAATACATTGGATCTATATGCTTTAGTTAGATCTTAAATTCATTAATGTGTGCGTTGTTGGTGTGTGGTTTTGCAGTATTGTGTATGTGGTTTATTCATCTAGATATTACTGTATTATGTATTACTGTATTGTGTATTGTGTGGTGTGGGTGAGAGTGTGTGTGTGTGTGGGTGCGTGTGTGTGTGTGTGTGTAAAGAGAAACAAAATAAAATAAAAAGGAGAAAAAGACAAGAAAGAATAACCAAACATGAAAGGAAGAAGAAAAAACAAGAATAGAAAAATAAAATAACGAAGAAACAAGATGAAAAAAAGAAAAGAAGAAACAAGAAAAATAGAGAAAAAATAGTAGATAAAGAACAGAAAGAAACAAGAAGACGAGAAAACAAAGAAAAGTAGAAGAAAAAGAAACAAGACAAATAGAGAAAAAAGGAAAATAAGAAAGATAAGAAACAAGAAGACAAAAAAAAGGAGAATAACAACAAAACAAGAAACAAGAAGAAAAAGAAACAAGAAAAAAGAGAGAGAGAAACAAAAAGACGAAAAAAGAAGGATAACAACAACACAAGAAACAAAAAGACAAAGAAAAGAAGAAGAAACAAGAAAAGAGAGAGAGAGAGAGACAGGAGCGGTGCCAAGTACCCGATTGACAAGAAACAAAACGACAAAAAAAAGAAGGAAAATAAAAAGACAAGAAACAAGAAGACAAAAAAAGAAGGATAACAAGAAGACAAAGAAAATCAGAAGAAGAAGAAACAAGAAAAGAGAGAGAGAGAGAGGGGGAGACAGGAGCGGTGCCAAGTATCGGATTGGCTTCAGCGGTTCAACGGCTCATAATTCGCGCTTTGTCTGTCTAGGCATTAGCGAATTAACTCTTTCGGTGTCTCTTTCTTACTCTCTTCGTCATTTTTGTTTCTTTCTTTTGTTTCTTTTTCTTCTTTTTTTCTTTTTTTCTTTTCTTTTTCTTTCTCTTGTTTCGTTTTTTTCTCGTTTTTTTCTGTCTATGTTTTCTCTTTCTCTTTCTCTTTATTTTTTTCGGTCTATGTTTTCTCTTTCTCTTTATTTTTTTTTCTTGATATCTTTTCTTCCTCTTTCTCGATTTTTATCTTTCTATTCTTCTCTCTCCTTTTTATCTCTCATTCTCTTTCTCTCTCTCTTTCGCATCTTCTTTCTCTCTCTTCTCTTCTCTTCTCTTCTCTCCTCTCCTCTCCTCTCTCTATCCTCTCTCTCTCTCTCTCTCTCTCTCTCTCTCTCTCTCTCTCTCTCTCTCTCTCTCTCTCTCTCTCTCTCTCTCTCTCTCTCTCTCTCTCTCTCTCTCTCTCTGACCAGGAGGAGGAGGAGAAGAAGAAGAAGAAGAAGAAGAAGGAGGAGAACTGGAATTAAACTAAAGAGCAGAAGAAGATGGAGAATAAGGACATAGATAAAGACAAATAGGAGGAAGAGGAGAAGGAGAAGGAGATGAAGGAGGAGGAATATGGAAAGAGAAAGGAGGGACGAGGAGGAGATAAAACAGAAGGCAGAAGAGGAGAAAATTAAGATAATGGTAATGATAACAAAGAAGAGAATGGAAATGAGGAATAGAAAAACAGAGAGAGGAGGAGGGAGAGAAGAGGAACGAATTATGATGAGAGTGATAATAACAAAGAGTGATAACGATAGTGATAATAGTATAGACAGTGATAATGATAACGAGAATGAGAATGATAGTGATGGTGATAATGAGAAGGAAAACGATAGTGACAGAGATAATGAGAATGATAAGGATAATGAGACCGATAGTGATAATAATAAAGATAATGAGAATGGGAATGATAGTGATACTAACAACAATAATAATAACAATAATAATAATAATGATAATAATAATAACAACAATAATAATAATAATAACAATAATAATAAAAATATAAAAATAATAATAATAATAACAATAACAATAATAATAACACTCCCAATAATCCTAATGATAATAAATAAAATAAATAAATAAAATAAAATAAATAAAAAATAAATAAGTAAAAAATTCAAAAAAGCGATCATCTTAATAAACGGAAACATAACGCTAATGAGCCCAAAGCAAGACTTGTCCCCTTGAATGAACCTGACCTTTTGTTGCTGCTGTGCAAAGAAGGTTAATGAAGTGAACTTTGGATCGTTAAGTAGGCATGTGACACTTCCGCCTTGTAAGTGAGTGGCACGAGAATTGATACGGAGATGTTGCATCTGTTAATTGAGGGAGGGAGAGGGATGGGATGGGGGGGGGAGATGGAGATGGAGAGGGTGGGATGGGTTGGGAGGGAGGGAGGGGGGGATGGGATGGGAGATGGGGGGGGAGAGGGAGGGATGGGATGGGATGGGGTAGGAGATGGAGGGAGGTATGGAAAGGGGGAATGGGATTAGAGATGTGAGGGAGGGATGGGATGGGATAGGAGATGGAGAGGGAGGGAAGAAGGGGAAGGGAAAGGGAGAATGGGATGGGAGATGGAGAGGGAGGATGGAAGGGGAAGGGAAAGGGAGAATGGGAGGGGAAGGGAGAGGGAGAGGGATGGGGTGGGAGATGGAGGGAGGGAAGGAGGAAAAGGGAGAATGGGAGAGGGAGGGAGGGAAGGAGGAAAAGGGAGAATGGGAGAGGGAGGGAGGGGAGAATGGGAGGGAAGGAGGGAGAATGGGAGAGAGAGGGATGGGATGGGAGATGGAGAGGGAGGGATATAAGGAAAGGGAGATGGAGGGAAGGAAGGGAGGGAGGGAGAGTGATGTAGGGTGATAGAAGGAAGAAAGGAGGGAGGTAAGGAAAGAGGAAGGGATTGAGGGAGAGGGAGAAAGAAAGAGAAGGAGGGAGGCACGGAAAGATGGAGGGAGAGAGGGACAATATGTATCAATATATACTTACATAGTTACATATAAATGAGTGTGTGTGTGTGCATATTTATGTATGCATGTACATATATATGTATAAACATGCATATATATACATATATATATATATATATATATATATATATATATATATATATATATATATATATATGTATGTATTTGTGTGTGTGTATATGTATATATATTATATATATGTATGTATATATATATATATATATATATACATATATATACATATATATATCAAAACAAAAGTTCGAAGAAAACAGCACAACATTTCAGAAGTTCAGGATGCAAAAATGATGAAGTCTATCGATATCGTGGAGATGTCACGTGCCAATCTCACGTGTCCCTTTGGGGGGCCACGTGACCTGACTTGGGATTTCGGCACCCAGGATTCCGGTGCGGTGGGGGGGGGGGAGGGGGCGAGGAGAGGGGAGAGGGGAGACGATAAAGGAGGATAAGGATGGAAGGGGATGTAGGGAGGGGAGGGGGAGATAGGGGGGAGGGAGAAAGAAAAGGATAGGGGGAAGGGGACCAATGGTGAAGGATAGGGGTGGAAAGGATAAACGATGGTTAGGGAGAAGAGGGAAGAGAGAGAGAGAGACAGAGAGCGGTAAATAGATGGGAGCAGGGAGAGAGGAAGAGAGAGAGAGAGAGAGAGAGAGAGAAACAGAGGGAATGAGCGAGAGAGAGAGAGAGAGAGAGTAAGTTTTACATCAGAAGAAAGTAATAAGACGAGCGAGAGAGAGAGAGAAAACCTGTTACCCGAAGCCATTGTAAAACTAATTGTGTGTCTATCATTGCTAAAGCTATTTTCTCCACAGCGTTGTTGCATCGCCGTTGAAATTGCAGCACACTTGAGCGACACGCCAATCCCACCGATCACATTTCCAGACGAAACTGATTTCACAAATTTAATTAGTTATGTCTCTGCGCCTAAAATATTCGTGCACGTTTTCAAATGTACTTAGACATTCCGCGGGTTGCTGTTTCAAGCTCTGCAGATTGCAAGTGACAACACGCGTCGATATATATATATATATATATATATATACATATATATATATATATATATATATATATATATATATATATATGTATATATATATGTATATATATATATATATATGTATGTATATATATATATATATATGTGTGTGTGTGTGTGTGTGTGTGTGTGTGTGTCTGTGTGTGTGTGTGTGTGTGTGTGTGTGTATGTATATATATAAATATATATATAT
>BOPN01001405.1:112500-117500 GCA_017312705.2 Penaeus japonicus
TGGATCTTTTTATCTCCCTTTCATGTCGCTATCCTCCCTCTCCCTATCCTTTTTGCCCCTCACCCCTCCCCTTCCCTCCTTCCCCCCGTATACCCCCCCTCCATCCCTCCTTTCCTCCATACACCCCTCCCCTTCCATCCTTCTTCCCTACCCCCCCTCCATCCCTCCTTCACCCCGTACACCCAGTTCCCCTCCCCCCTTCCCCTACCCCCTCCCCTTTCCCCTTTCCCCTCTTCCCCTCCCTCCTTCCTCCCTACCCTCCCCCCCCCTACCCTGCAGCTGCACTTTCCACACCTACAACAACACATTATTAGCCAGTTCTTTCGATATAAAAATAAACATGACAAATTGACTAAACGAGGAATTCAGATGCTCTTTTGTTTTATTTTGGAGGTGGAGGGGGGAGGGGAGATGGAGGGAAGGTGGAAGGGGGATGGGAGGGAGATGAATGGGGGATAGGGGGGAGGGAGGGAGAGAGATTAAGGGAGAAAGATTAAGGGAAAGAGAGACAGAGAGAGAGAGAGGTGGAGGTGGGGGGAGAGATTAAGGGAGAAAGAGAGGGAAATAGATTAAAGGAAAGAGAGAGAGAGAGAGAGAGACACATTCTCATCCTGCTTTCATTGTAACAAGAGCATGTGATGTCACAGTTGTGACACTAGTGACATCATTCAATCCTGTGTGACTTCAGTGACTGTTGCAAGTAAGCATGTCACGCCCACACCCATTAATGTCGCTCTTGTTAGTTATTATGAAGACGTCGCTCACGCCCATCTATCTCGCGGGCGTGCTGTATGGGCGCGTGCCGTGACTTTGTCTCTTAATCTCTTTCTCTCGTTTTGTTGTTGTCGTTGTTGTTGTTTCTCTCGTATTGTTTTTTTGAGAAAGATAGAGGGATTGAGAGAGGAGGAGGAGGGGGAGGGAGAGAGAGAGAGAGAGAGAGAGAGAGAGAGAGAGAGAGAGAGAGAGAGAGAGAGAGAGAGAGAGAGAGAGAGAAGATACAAAAATAAAATAAAAGAAAAACCAAAAGAAACAGAGAAAAAAACAACGGAAAAAACAAGATAAACAAGAAACACAACTAAACAGATAAAAAAGATGCGAAAAATTGAAAGTGCGAAATTCCCCTCTCGCTCCCCCTCCCTCCCTCCCTTCCTCCATTACCATCCTCTCTCCCCACTCCCTCCCTACCCTTCCACCCCTACTCCATCCCCCCTCCATCCTCCATACTTCCGATCCTTCCTTCCTTCCCTCCCGTTCTCCCTCTCTCCTTCCCCCCTCCCCTCCATACTTCCGATTCTTCCTTCCTCCCTCCATCCTTCCTCCCTCCCTCCCGTCCTCCCTCCCCTTCCCCACCTCCCCCTCCCGTTCTCCCTCCATCCTTTCCTCCCCCTCCCTCCCTCCCGTCCTCCCTCCCTCCCTCCCTTCCCCTCCCTCCCCTTCCCCGTCCCCTTGTCACGCTTCCCGGACAAGTGGGCCACCGCCATCTCTCAGCTGTTTTTCCCACGCCTTCCCTCTCCCTTTCTCTCTCGTGGTTATCTCATTCCCGCGACCTTCCTCTTCCTCTCTCTCTCTTTCTCTATCTTTCTCTTTCTTTCTATCTGTCTCTTTCTATCCGTCTCTCTCTTTCTCTCTCTGCCTCTTGTTTACTTTCTCCCTTTCCCGCTGTTTTGCTCGCTCTCTCTCTCTCTCTCTCTCTCTCTCTCTCTCTCTCTCTCTCTCTCTCTCTCTCTCTCTCTCTCTCTCTCTCTCTCTCTCTCTCTCTTCCTTTTCCTCTTCATCTTCCTCAACCTCACCTTCACCTTCTCCCTCTGCCTTTTAATCTCTCCTTCTCCCTCTCCCTTTTAATCTCTCCTTCTCCCTCTCATTCACCCTCTCCCTCTCCCTCTCCCTCACCCTCACTCAGACCTTCACCCTCTCCCTCTCCCTCTCCCTCACCCTCACTCAGACCCTCCCCCTCCCCCTCTCAATCCAAAACACCTGTTATTACGTCACAGCCGTAACTTCATAATCAAAAAGTGATCATTTCCTATCATGATACTTTGCATAGATTGATGTCGGATTGCAGGTGTTCATTCCGTAACTCGTGACGTCATAATCATTAGTCACGCTAGTGCAACATGATAAACAACCTTTAAAACTACAACTGTTGCTATCAATTGCATCGTCCGAATCACGGTTGATGATGATGGAAGCGTTTATTAAACCGTCGTTGCGAAGTCTCGTTAGCATTGCACTGAATCCAACTGATGTAGTATCGCCATTCTATTGCAATTGCAGTTATATTAATACTAAACTAACAAGATGACTTCCGGTTTAATTTTTGTTGTTTTTTGTTTTTATTTTTATATTTGTTACAGATTTTTAAGATTTTTTTTAGATATATGTATTTATCTTAACTAAAAGTTAAAATCACATCTGCGATAATGCATTTCACATGATATAGTTGCAAGAAACAACCCGTAACAATGATTGCATGACGACACCGCTTAACTAGCAGTTAACACAACTAGATAACAACCATACTTACATTTACCATAATTACCTCGTTATGACAACCACAACAACCACAACAACTAAACTGGCTTCTTTTCTACAACTACCATAATATCACAACCACGTTAATATCAAACAACCATCACATTTATAACCACCAGTTACCACAATCACAGGTGTTTTAGCCCCCTTGTCTACCTACCAAAATACATATAGCTAATTTAACTACCACAAGGTACAACCACACCCAACCACTCTCTCACACAGCCGGTCTCTCATGGTTCATTTCTCTTTCTCTCAGTCTTTCCCTCGCTTTCTTTCTCTTTCTCTCTCTCTCTCTCTCTCTCTCTGTCTGTCTCTTTCTTTCTTTTACCCTTTCCTTTTCCCTTTCCCTCTCCCTCTGCCTCCCTCCCCTCTTCTTCCTCTCCTTCCTCCTCTCTCCCACGTTCTGTCCTCCCCATCCTCTCACCCTTTCTCCCTCCTCCCCTCTCAACACTCTCTCTCTCTCTCTCTCTCTCTCTCTCTCTCTCTCTCTCTCTCTCTCTCTCTCTCTCTCTCTCTCACTCACTCACTCACTCAACAAGGATAATAATTATAATAATGATAATTATTATTATAATAATGATAAAAAATAATACATAGTAATAATAATGTTAACAATAATCATGATAAAAACGATGACGATAATAACGAAAATAATGATAATAATGATAGCAATAATATTACTAATAATAACAATACAAACAATAATAACAATCACAACACACTAATAACAATAATAATTATAACAAGATAATGATAATAATAATAATAACAATAATAATAATGATAATGATAATAATAACAATAACAATAATGACAATAATAATAAACCCAAAACTATCAATAACAACAACAACAACCGTAACAGCAATAACCCCGATAACACGAACGACAACAAGAGCAACAACAGCCATTGCACAGCTAATGCAAAAGTTAAAATGGCGAATTCCACGAATGTCGGCTAATAATTTTCCAAACAACCGCAGTCGTTATGGCCGCGAGACTGACAATTTTTTCGGCTGTTATTTCCCGTTTGTTCTCTTGCCTTTCACTTGCATGTTGTTCTTGTTGTTCTTGTTCTTTGGTGGGGGGTAGGGGGGGGGTGTTTGGATTTCTTTTTTCTTTCTTTCTTTTTCTTCTTCGTTTTTCTTTTTCCTTTTCTCCCTCGCCTTCTTCTCTTCCTTTTCTGCCTCTCTCTTTCTCTCTCTCTCTCTTTCTCTCTCTCTCTCTCTCTCTCTCTCTCTCTCTCTCTCTCTCTCTCTCTCTCTCTCTCTCTCTCTCTCTCTCTCTCTCTCTCTCTCTCTCTCTCTCTCTCTCTCTCTCTTTCTTTCTCTCTCTCTTTCTCTCTCTCTCTCACGTACACATACTCACACACGACCGTCCTTCAGCAGCATTCATCATTATTTACAACTTCCGTTTCTCAATTCAAATCCTTGCCCTAAGCAACCCATTTCCCTTTCCTCTCTCTCCCCCTTTCCCTTTCGTTTTCCCTTTCTCTTTCCCTCTACCTTTCTCTCTTCCTTTCATTCTCCCTTTCTATCTATCTTTCTCTCATTTTCTCTCGTCTTCTCCCCCTGTTATTTCCTTTCCCTCTCCCTTTCTTTTATCCTTTCCCTCTTTCTCTTTCTCTCTCTCTCTCGCTATCCTTCCCCTCTTCCCCCCTCCTCTTTCTCCTCTTTCTCCCTCTCCCTCCCTTTTCCTCCCCCTCTTCCCCCTCCTCTTCCTCCCTTTTTCCCCCCCTCTTCCTCCTCCTCTTTCTCCCTCTCCCTCCCCTTTCCTCACCCTCTTCCCCCTCCTCTTCCTCCCTTTCCTTCCACCCTCTTCCCCCTCCTCTTCCTCCCTTTCCTTCCCTCCTCTTCCCCATCCTCTTTCTCGCTCCCCTTTCCTTTCCTTTTCCCTTTCTCTCTGGTTTCGACAATTTCTCTTCCTTTCTCTCTCTGTTTTTCGATAATTCGCTAAAAGCTCTGAGTATTTTTTTTCCTTTTTTTTTTTTGGCAATGTCCTAAAGGGCTGAAAGTGAAATGAGTATTATTACTATTGCCTTCTGGGGGAGAGGGAGAGAGGGAGGTAGAGGGACGGAAAGGAGAGAGAAATGGTGGGAGGGAGGGAGGAAAAGGAAGGGGAGAGGGAGAGAGGGAGGTGGAGGGACGAAAAGGAGGGAGAAATGGTGGGAGGGAGGGGGAGGGAGGAAAAGGAAGGGGAGAGGGAGAGAGGGAGGTAGAGGGACGGAAAGGAGAGAGAAATGGTGGGAGGGAGGGAGGAAAAGGAAGGGGAGAGGGAGAGAGGGAGGTAGAGGGACGGAAAGGAGAGAGAAATGGTGGGAGGGAGGGAGGAAAAGGAAGGGGAGAGGGAGGGAGGAAAAGGAAGGAGAAAGCGAGAGAGGGAAGGAGAGGGACACATACAGGTGTGAGGGAAGGAAAGGAGGGAGAGAAGGAAAGAGGGAGGAAGGGAGGCGATTAAGAGGAAGA
>BOPN01001405.1:127500-142500 GCA_017312705.2 Penaeus japonicus
GGGGATGGTGGTGGTGGTGATGGGGAGGGGGATGGTGGTGATGATGATGAGGATGGTGAGGGTGCTGGTGATGATGAGGAGGAGGGGGATGGTGGTGATGGTGATGAGGGTGAATGTAAAGGTGAGGAGGAGGATGGAGATGGGGATGGTGAGGATGCTGGTGATGATGGAGATGAAGATAATGATGATGCTGACACAAAGATAATTTGACAAAAACACAAAAACATACCAAAGGATAATAAATGATAAACATGAGCAAGTGAACAGAAGGGAGTAATTCAATCAAATTGCTATTTTCATCTTTTAATATTTTTTGTAACGAAAACACGGCATTATTTCTCAAAAAATAATTCACTTATGTCTGAATGCAATTTGTTGATTAGCTTTTGCAAAATATAAAGTGCAATGAGTGAATTGCAAGCCTAAAATTGTTGTTGCAATGTAACCTATTTTGAAATGGTAATGGTATATGCAATAGTGATTTTGCTAATGGCAGTAAAATATATATATAATATGGACAATAATGATGATGTAAATGAAGATGCTAATAACAACAAATATAATGATATGATATGGGGATGATGATAGTAATTATTGATGATAATAATTAGTAATAATGATGATAATTATTATTGTAATAATAGTAATAATGAGAATAATTATAACAATAATAATAACAATAAGAACGGTAATAATGATAATAATAATCATAACAATAATAATTAAGGTACGCATAATAATGATAACAAAAATAATGATAACAACAATGCTAACAATAACGATAATGACAATCATTAAACTAACCCTAAACAACAAGCAACAACAACAACAAATAATACAAAAATTGATAATAACTTTACTGATATAATCATAGTTCTTATCAGTCAGAACAATAATAATACACATCACAAAGACATAAAAAAAGATAACAGTAATTATAGAAAATTGTCACAGGAATAACAGTTAATCTTGTTAATAACTTAATTAATTTTGTTTAATAACAGTTGATTTTGTCACAGGAGTAACTATTATAATTATTTTAATACTTGTAGTAATAAAATAGTATAGCAACTTTTACCAGGGAGATTAATATCAACAATTTGACAGGAGTAATCTAACTTAAGAGCGTGATATTATAGCGGTGTGATATCCTCTCCCCCCACCCACCCCCCACCCCACCCTTTCCCCTCTTCTTTCTTCTCTTTTTTTTCTCTGTCTCTATCTTTCTCTTCTTTTTCTTTCTTCTTTTCTATTTTTGCTTTGCTGTTTCCCTTTATTCTACTTCCGATATCTTCCTCCTCTTTTTTTTCCTTTTCTTCGTCTTCGCCTTCCTCTTCGTTTTCGCCTTCTTCTTCGTTTTCGTCTTCCTCTTCGTCTTCCTCTTTCTTCTCTTTCCCTTTCTCTTCGTCTTCTCTCTCTCTCACTTTTCCTCTCCCCCCCTCCTCCTCCACCTCCTCCTCCTCCTCCTCCTCCTCCTCCTCCTCCACCTCCTCCTTCTCCTCCTCCCTCCTCCTCCTCCTCCCTCCCTCCCTCCCTCCCTCCCTCCCACCTTCCGTATCACACACCCCCTCCTCCCCCTCCTCACTCCTTCCCTCCTCCTCCGCCAACCCCTCTACCTCCACCTCCCCCTCCTCCACCTCCTCACTCCCTCCCCCCCTCCTCACTCCCTCCCACCCTCCCTCCCACCTTCCGTATCACACCCCCTCCCCCCTCCTCCCTCCCTCCCTCCCTCCCTCCCACCTTCCGTATCACCCCCCTCTCCTCCCCCCTCCCCCCTCCTCCTCACACACAACACACTTTCACAGGAATTCCTGAAATTCACGAAATTAGGAATCCAGGAACCAGGAACTTAGCTTTGCGGAAACAGAGTCAGATGGCCGGGCTCAGGGAATGTTGCACAGGGAGTTGCAATATTGCGATTGAGGGGAGCGATTTTGGTAGATGGGTGGGTGGGTGATAGATGGGTGGGTGTGTGGTAGATGGTAGATGTATGGTTGATGGATGGTAGGTGGTTTTGGGAAGATGGTTGCTTAACATGTGTTCTTGGCAGTTGTCTGGTAGTAACTCTTGGGTGGTAGATGGTAGACGTATGGTTGAGGTATGGTAGATGGTTTTGGGAAGATGGTTGCGTAACATGTGTTCTTAGCAGTTGTCTGGTAGTAACTCTTGGGTGGTAGATGGTAGACGTATGGTTGAGGTATGGTAGATGGTTTTGGGAAGATGGTTGCTTAACATGTGTTCTTAGCAGTTGTCTGGTTGTAACTCTTGGGTGGTAGATGGTTGATGTATGGTTGAGGTATGGTAGATGGTTTTGGGAAGATGGTTGCGTAACATGTGTTCTTAGCAGTTGTCTGGTAGTAACTCTTTAGTGTAGATACTTGAGTGGTAGGAATATGGTAGGAGCTTATTTCTAGTGTGTGGTCTTATCTTTAAGTGTGTTTTAAGCAACTGTGTGGTAGGTGTTTCCTAGTAGCTTTGTGGTAGATGTGTGACAGGTGCTTTTTAGATAGACGTTTGGTAAAAATGTGGTACTTGTTTTTTAAATAGATGTGGTATATATCTTTTGGTTGGTGGTAGGTGGTTTTGGTAGATGATTTATGGTAGCTGTGTACCAGGTGTTGAAATAGACGTATGGTTTATGGTCGATATAAAAAATAGGCAAATGTTTTGGTTGTCAAATTGCTCTTACTTTTAAAATGTTCTTCGTTAAGAATCTTTCACTTTTTTCTCTTTCTGGGAATAAAGTCTTTTCTTTTTCAGTTTATTTTCTTTTCAAGGATCAGGGAGGGAAAGAGAGAGAGAGAGAGAGAGAGAGAGAGAGAGAGAGAGAGAGAGAGAGAGAGAGAGAGAGAGAGAGAGAGAGAGAGAGAGAGAGAGAGAGAGAGAGAGAGAGAGAGAGAGAGAGAGAGAGAGAGAGAGAGAGAGAGAGAGAAGAGAAATAACACGTGAGTAGAATAATGAACATGTGAAAATGGAAGCAGGAAAACCAGACAAACGGGAAAAAAACGTGAAAGCAAAAGAATAGCACGAAAGAAAATGGAATACGATAAAAGAAAACGGGAACTGAACTTTGCCTCCTCGAAAAATCTTGGAGGAAATTAGCGAGACATACTTCAGCAAAGGGAGGGACGCGAAACGGAGGAAAAGGGGAAAAGATCAGCCAGTGAGACGCGAGAGAAGAACTTTGGGTTGATGTTCGCTTGACAAAGATTTCTGCGAAATATTTTTGTTCTGTTTTTCTGAGACGGTCGTGAGAGAGATCAACAAGATTTAGATAGTTGGACACAAATACATCTATTATCATACATATGTACTGAGCATATGTGTGTATGTGTGTGTGTGCCTGTGTGTGTGTGTGAGTGCATGTATGAGCCACACCCAGAAAAACGACCCCCCCCATGTAAAAAAAATTAGAATGAATAATAATGATAATAACGACAGCCACTAACCCCAGCCTTGTCCCCCACAGGAGTTCGCGGTCGCGACGCCCAACCAGAGAAACTGGAAGGGCATCATCATCGCCGTGCTGGTCATCTGCTTCGTGCTGGGCATGATAGTGACGAGCGTGCTGCTCTTAACGCCCCCTGACGACGGGCCGAGGGTCAAAGGTCGGAGATTTGAGTTAGAGGACATATTAGGGAACGATTTCAAGATACACGGCTTCAACGGCAGCTGGATCACCGGTGAGGGAACCGATTACTTTTCGTTGATGTTGTCCTTCCTATACTGTGCTCTCTATTTGTATTTTTCTTTCTTTTTTCCTTTCTCTGGGACCCTTGTATTCATGTATTCTATATGTTTCTATTTCCGTCTATTTTCTTTCTCTTACTCTAATGACTAGCTGCTAACGATGTATTTACTGACTTCATTTTTATCGTAATCCGATATTTTGAGATTTAAGTTTACAAACTCGTGTTTTTTGTCTTTACCTTCGACCCTCCTGTTGCTGTGATGGAGGCAGTGTCTCTGCCCCCTGGCGTTTCATTTCTCTCCCAGTAGTTTGCCATTTCACTATTATTCATGCACACACACACACACACACACTCACACACACACACACACACACACACACACACACACACACACACACACACACACACACACACACACACACACACACACACACACACATTTCTCTCTCTCGCCCGCTCGTTTACTCTTTCTCTCTTTTTATTTCTCTCTTTCTCTGTCTTTCTCTCTCTCTCTCTCTCTCTCTCTCTCTCTCTCTCTCTCTCTCTCTCTCTCTCTCTCTCTCTCTCTCTCTCTCTCTCTCTCTCTCTCTCTCTCTCTCTCTCTCTCTCTCTCTCTCTCTCTCTCTCTCTCTCTCTCTCTCTCTCTCTCTCTCTCTCTCTCTCTCGCCCGCTCGCTCTCTTTATCTATCTATCTATACACCTATCTTTCTTTCTTGTCTTCTTACTCTACCCCGTCTTTCCACTCTCTTCTTTTTCTCTCTTCTTCTCTTTCCTCTTTTATCTACTTCCCCCCTTTCCATCTCTTTCTCGATACGTCTATGGCAACACCGTTTTCAGTCCTTTGGAAATCGGGTTTGTTTGCGTTCTCGTAAGACAACATCCGGGTATCCGTCCGTCTGGCCGTTCGCATAAGGACTGACTCGCCGGGGATTTGCGCGGATTCTAGAAATTCTCAGTCATTAATGGCGCCTTGGTTGGTGATTTTGTTGATGGGGATGCGTGGTAATGGTGATAGTGGTAGCTATGGTGATGGTGGTAGTTGTGGTAGCTATTGTGATGTGTTGAAAGGGTGATGGTGGTAGTTATGGTAGCTATTGTGATGTGTTGAAAGGGTGATGGTGGTAGTTGTGGTAGTTATGGTAGCTATTGTGATGTGTTGAAAGGGTGATGGTGGTAGTTGTGGTAGCTATAGTGATTTGTTGTGATGGTGGTAGTTATGGTGATGTGTTGTAAGGGTGATGGTGGTAGTTATGGTGATGTGTTGTAAGGGTGATGGTGGTAGTTATGGTGATGTGTTGTAAGGGTGATGGTGGTAGTTATGGTGATGATGGTAGCTATGGTGATGTGTTATAAGGGTGGTGGTGGTAGTTATGGTAGCTATGGTGATGTGTTGTAATGGTGATAGTGGTAGCTATGATGATGGTGGTAGTTATGGTAGCTATGGTGATGTGTTGTAAGGGTGATGGTGGTAGTTATGGTGATGGTGGTGGTCTTGCGTGGACGCTAGTATTGGTGGTAGTGATTGTAGTGATGGTAGTAATGGTGTTGATGGTTGTGGTAGAGGTGGTTATGGTGATAATAATGGTCGTTGTGGTTGCGAGTGGTGAATGAGATTGTGGTGGGTACCGAACTGGCGATATAGTGATGAAATAGAAGTAGATATGATGATGGTAGTTGTGGTGATAACAGTGATAGTTTATAGGGAGTAGGAGGTGCATTAAGATAATGATGATGGCAAAAACTGTATTATAAACTTATTAAAAACTGTATTAAAAATTATAAACTCGAACACAAAAATACAAAAAAAAAAAAAAATCTAACTTTTTCCTCCATATACTCGAATCGTACCGTGAGAAATATGGCATTTGAATGACTGGCAGTTCCTTGATGTCACCAGAGAGAGGGGGGGGGAGTGAGAGAGAGAGAGAGAGAGAGAGAGAGAGAGAGAGAGATGGATAGAGAGAGAGGAGAGAGAGATGGAGAGAGAGAGAGAGAGGAAAAGAGAGAGAGAGAGAGAGAGAGGGGGGGGGGGGGGAGAGAGAGAGAGAGAGAGAGAGAGAGAGAGAGAGAGAGAGAGAGAGAGAGAGAGAGGGGGAGAGAGAGAGAGAGAGAGAGAGAGAGAGAGAGAGAGAGAGAGAGAGAGAGAGAGAGAGAGAGAGAGAGAGAGAGAGAGAGAGAGAGAGAGAGAGAGATCCGCTGGACTCCCATGAGCGTGTCAAAGGGATGTGCCAATCTCATCATGACCTAAGTGCCATCTCCCCCTCTCCCCTCCTCTTCCCCTTCCACCCCACCTCTGTCATGTTTCAAGCTACATCTTGTCTTTGATCTTTCGTTTCTTTCTCTCGACTTTGTCATTTGTTCTTTGTTCTTTTTTCCTCTCTCTCTCTATTTCTCTCTTTCTCTCTCTTTATCTCTATTTCTCTTTATTTCTCTCTCTTTCTCTCTCTCACTCTCTTACTCTTTCTCTCTCTCTCTCTCTCTCTCTCTCTCTCTCTCTCTCTCTCTCTCTCTCTTTCTTCCTTTCTCTCTCTCTTTCTCTCTCTCTCTCTCTCTCTCTCTCTCTCTATCTATCTATCTACCTACCTCTATCTCTCTCTTTTTCTCCATCTACCTCCTCCCCACCTTTCCCCTCCCTCCCCCTATTCTTCATCCCCCTGTTAACCTCTCCTCTCCCTCTCCCTCTCTCTCTCCCTCTCTCTCTCTCTCTCCCTCTCTCTCTCCCTCTCCCTCTCCCTCTTCCTTCCTCTCTCTCTCCCTCTTCCTCCCTCTCCCTCTGCCTCTTCCTCCCTCTCCCTCTCCCTCTCCCTCTATTCCCTCCTCTCAAGCCAAACAAGGAAACTCCATTCCAGCCAAACAATAAAAGAAAAAAAAATAGTTTCGTATTCCCTCCGGCCAGCATTGACAGTCGTACCAACCCTTCCGAAAGATGACGGACTCGAAGCGGATTCAAAATGCTGTGTGTTGAAAGGCGACGGGGTTTTGGCAACAGTGGGAATGTCAAAGCTATTCTCTTCCTCCCCCCCCTTCCCCCTTCCCCCTTCCCCCTTCCCTCTTCTCCCTTCCCCTCCCTCCTTCGCCCCCTCTCCCTTCCCCTCCCTCCTTCGCCCCCTCCCTTCCCCTCTTACCGAATCGACGGTTATTTGTGGTTTGAGTTCGTTTCCCTCCCTTTCTCTCGCCTCTCGGTCTCTGGGGTCTCTCTCTCTCTTCTCTCTCTCTCTCTCTCTCTCTCTCTCTCTCTCTCTCTCTCTCTCTCTCTCTCTCTCTCTCTCTCTCTCTCTCTCTCTCTCTCTCTCTCTCTCTCTCTCTCTTCTGTTTCTCTCTCTCTTAACTGTCTCTTCTTTTAGATATGGTTCTGTATTTATTTTATTTATTGTTGTTGTTTTTCATTCTGCTTATGTTCCTCTCCTTACCTTTATCTATTTCTCTTTTTTCTCTTCTCGTCCTCCCTATCCCTCTCCCTCTCCCTTCCCCCCATTCTCCCCCCCCCTTCTCTCTCTCTCTCTCTCTCTCTCTCTCTCTCTCTCTCTCTCTCTCTCTCTCTCTCTCTCTCTCTCTCTCTCTCTCTCTCTCTCTCTCCCCCTCACGTTCCCTGACACGATAAGTGTGTTCACGCGCTATGTGCTGCGTTGGCACCGCTGGAGAAACGCCGACACAACGCCAGCCAGTGTTGTCAACGTCAGCGCATCTGGCCTTCTAAACTGCCTTGAAATATAGCGTAAACTCGCTACGCTCGAGCGCTAAACTGCGGTTATAAATTGCCACCTGTTCATCGTTGGTTAGCGAAACCTGTCACGTGATACTCTTTCAAAATTGAACGCGTGTGTAACGAATTTCAAAATGGCGGAAGATCGTTAGGCAGAAAAAAGAAGAAAAATATGGAAAAACATACAATTAATGTTCTCATTTCATTTATTATAACCCCAAACAACTTCAAAATCTAGAAACAATATAGTAAACGTTAATAAAGAGAGAAAAAAATACACATTGTTGAGCGAATAATAATAGTTCTGTAGGAATCCAAAATATCGAAAGAAAACGGGGAAAAAAGGTCGTGGAATTAGAAAAAAAAAGTGTTTTTTTGTCTCTAATAAAATCGAACAGCAACTGAACATTTAACTTAAAATAGGAACAATAAAATTTCTTTTATGGATGACCTTCAAACTAAACGAAAAACATTGCTAATTGTTTATGATGATGATGATAATGATGGCGATGATTATGATTATGATAATGACAACGGTATTGATTATGATTATGGTTATAATCATTGTTATCATTATGATGATGATGAAGATGGTGATAATAATAACAACATTAATAATAGTAATAATATACTGACCATAAGGATAATATAGTAATGATAAAAACAAAACTTAAAGTAAAATCATTAATAATAACAACGATAATAATAAAAATACCAATAAAAAGAATAACGATAATAAAAAGCATATCACAACACCAACAACAATAAAAATAAGAGCGAGAGACAGAAAAAGAAAGAAACAAACAGACAAAATGGACAGAGAAACACACAAAGAAACAAAGAGGAAGCAAAGATGGAGAGAGAAGGACGAGCTAAATTGTCAGGTTAAATGTGCTCGAGTATTTTAGTATACTTATATATTTTCACTGTTTTCCTTTACGTGAAATGTGTGGAGCTTGTGTTTCTATTGGCTTTGGTTCGGTTGTGTGTGTGTGTCTGTGTGTGCGTGTCTGTGTGTGTGTGTGTGTGTGTCTGTGTGCGTGTCTGTGTGTGTGTGCGTGTCTCTGTGTGTGTGCGTGTCTGTGTGTGTGTGTGTGTGTGCGTGCGCGCGTGTGTGTGTGTGTTTGTGTGTGTGTGTGTTTGTGTGTGTGTGTGTATGTGTGTCTGTCTGTGTGTGTGTGTGTGTGTATGTGTGTGTGTGTCTGTCTGTCTATATCATGTCTAAATTATTATCTTCCCACCGTAACAACAAACGCAACATTCCTATCATTTACTTTTGGATTTCCACAAGCAATTGCAAAGACCAAATGACCCCTCAGGGTACGCCATCTAGTAGTCATAATATTCATAATCTCACTATTCCCTTCCCGGTGCCAAATGCGCCATCTAGTAGTCATAATCTCACCTCCATAAAAAGAAAATAAAAAAAACTGCACATACACGAACATCACTCACGCAAAGCCATTACCTCGAGCAAAAGTATCTATAGCAAGACCTTCTGCGTCACTAACCATACACAAGTCCTTCCCAAGGTGACTATTATTCTAAAATAAATGAGAAAATAAAAATAAAAAGACGAACTGTCGACATTTGGCAACCCTTCTCCCGTTTCGAAGCTTCCCCTGTTCTGCCTTGTTTTCTTTCCACTTTCCTTTCCTGTCTTTTTTTTTTTTTTCTCTCTCTCTCTCTCTCTTCCATGCGTCGTCTTGTGATCACTTTCTGGACGAGAACGATCGTCTTTTCGTACACTTTGTTTACTTTCGTTTTAGATTTATTTCGCATTTTCTCTTACGCTTATTTATTTATTTATTTATTTATTTGTGAGTTATTCAATAAATCACTCGCTATTAATTTATTATTCAATCCTAATTTCATTTTTTCCAATTTCCCATTATATTATCTCGCGTTTATTATTATTAATATTATCATTACTCCTCTTCATTTCTTGCAGTTGCTTCCTTATCTTTACGTTCAAGCTCAATTTCCTTAATTTCTCATAACTCTTTCCGCCCTTTCCTTCCTTCCTCCTCCTTCTCTTCCTCCATCTCTCCATTATTTTCCTTTCTTCCTTCCACCCTCCACGTCCTCCATCTCTCCATTATTTTCCTTCCTTCCTTCCACCCTCCACGTCCTCCATCTCTCCATTATTTTCCTTCCTTCCTCCTCCTCCTCTTCCTCCTCCTCTTCTTCCATCTCTCCATTATAAACCTTCCTCCTCCTCCTCTTCCTCCATCTCTCCATTATTTTCCTTCCTTCCTTCCTCCCTCGACGTCCTCCATATTCTTTATTCCTTCTTTTATCCACATCTCTTCCATTTTCCTGCAGCGCCACTAACAGTAGGGACAAGAATGGAAAGCGAGCTATTGTGCGGGACACAAATTCTCTCTTCCGTAACCTTGAAAAAAATATATGTTTCTTATCTCCGGGTTGCAAAGACGATAACCCGCTGGAACGGTGGCTTACGTTGTTTTACTTTTTTTTTAACTTTTCTTTTTTTTTTCTTTTTTTTCACTTTATTCCTTTTTTGTCTTTAAATTACTTTCTTTTTATCCGTTTTTCACTTTGTTACTTTTATGTCTTTATTTACTTTATTACTTTTTTCTTTCTTTTTTCCGTCTTTTTTAGTTGCTCTTATTATTCTCATCCATCTCCTCTCTATTTTCTTTCTTCACCTCTCGTTTCTCCCCTTATTATATGACCTCTTCCTTTCCCTCTTTTCCCCCCTCTCTATCTCCCTCTTTCTACTTCTCCATCACCATCTCTATCTCTATCCAAAATTATTTGCTATCTCCGTTTCCTTCTTTTTCCTATTTTCTCTATCATTCGGTCACTCTTTCTGTCTCCATAATCTTTCTTTCAGTAAAGAGATTCTTTTCTTATCTATTATTTTTATAATTCTTTAAAAAAAATAATCCCTTTTTGCTTAATATTCACCGTACTATACTTCTATACTGACAAGGAAATAAGAATAATATGAATGAGAGGAAGAGAGAGAGAGAAAGAGGGAGAGGGGGGAGGGAGAGAGAGAGAGAGAGAGAAATAGAAAGAAAGAGAGAGAGAGAGGAGGAGAGAGAGATAGAGAGAGAGAAAGAGAGAGGCAGAGAGAAAGAGAGACACAGAGGAAGACAGAGAGGCAGAGAGAAAGAGAGAGACAAACAGAGGAAGAGAGAGAGAGACAGAGAAAGGGAGAGACTGACAGAGTGAAAGAGAGAGAGAGCGAAAGAGAAAGAGAGATATATATATATATATATATATATATATATATGTGTGTGTGTGTGTGTGTGTGTGTGTATTGTTAAATAGACAGATAGATACAAAGATATCAATTCAGATAAGCAGACAAAGAAATAGATAAATATACATACAGAAAATCAGACATAGATACCTAAATATACATTCAGACAGATACATAGACATACATACAGATAAACAGACAGAGAGATACATAAATATACATACAGATAAGCAGACAGAAAGATACATTGATATACACACAGACGGATAAACAGGCAGATAAAAATAGACAGATTACCAGTGAATCAGCTTCTATTTGAAGCCTCGAGACAAAGTTTCTTTTCGCTAGCATTGTCGTCTAAATTCTTTTGTTAGTAACCAACGACTGTGTCTTTTGAGACGAATATATATAACATATCTTAAAGTGGATAATGATGAATAATATGCAGAGATGAAATAAAATGGTTGAATACTTGGTGTTTGTGTGACAGTTTCTGGAAATAGATTGTGTGTATTTTCGTTTTAGATGTACTGTTGTTTGGTGTATGTGTGGTAGGGGTGTGTGTGTGTGTGTGTGTGTGTGTTGCAGGGGTGTTTGTGTAGTCCCGGGTGTGTGTGTGTGTGTGTGTGTGTGTGTTTATGTGTGAACGAAGATTTAAAATACAACAGATGCGTGTGCTTTCCCTAACGGACAAAAAATATTACACCTCGACAAGAATGATAATCAAAATACTTAGAATCTTAATTCACTATGATTTAATAACCATTTAAAATTCCTTCAGAGTACTTCGAGAAGATTCCAGAAGCTTATAATGCTCTGAATTTTATGGTGTCGGAGATCAAATGAAGTTAATCTTGACAAATGCGCAGTCCCGCCATTTTCTTTATGACGGGAGTAAAGTGGCGCGATTTCTGTCCTCTGGTTGCGCTTGTTGGTACTACTATTTTTGGGTTGTTATCTTCATCTATTATCATCATTATTATTATTATTTGTTGCTGGGTTTTTCTTTTCTTTCTTTCATTTATCTCCTTTCTTTTTTTCCTTCTGCTCTCGTTTCCCTCCTTTTTCATCATCTTTATCTCCCTCTTTCTACTTCTTCATCGTTATTTCCATCTCTCTACTTACTTTTCATTTCCATCTTCGTCTCCCTCCTTCTACTTCTCTATCTCCCTCTTTCTTGTTCTCCATCACCATCTATTCCTTGTTCCTCTCCTCCTCCATCGCTATCCATCTAGTTATCCATTACCATCTCCTCTCTCTCTCTAGTTATCCAATTCCATTTTTATCTCTTTCTTTCTACTTCTCCATCACTATCACCATCTCCCTCTTTCTATTTCCACCATCTCCTTCTCCTTCCCCTTCTTTCTAATTCTCTACCACCATCTCCTTCTCCCTCTTTCTACTCCCCCTCCCTCTCCATCTCCCTCTTCCAACTTACACACACTCCTCCTCCTCCTCCTTCTCCCTCTTCCAATACACTCACCTCCTCCTCCTCCTCCTCTTCCTTCTTCTTCCCTCTGTTCTCCTCCTCCTTCTTTTTTCCTCCATCCTCCTCCTCCTCCTCCTTCTTCTTTTTGTTTTTCCCTCCTCCTACCCCTCCCTTCCCCTCCCCCTCCCCCTCCCCCCTCCCTCCTCCTCCTCCTTCCCTCCCTCCATCTCACTCCCTAACCCAAAGGCCTCACGTTCGTGGGATCACAGTGCTAAAATTATCCTTCAGTTGCACGCTCAAGATTTGGTTGCAAAAATTGACATCATCATCAATCCACATCAATTTTCGCCGTCGGGAAAATAGGTTGCAATTGCCGTCACTTTTGGGAACGAGATAACACTAGTTAGAAGTTTTTTTTTTTTTTTTTTTTTGGCGCGCGGAAATTAATGGTCTTGTCTGTCTTCTTTCTTTTCTTTTCTTTCGTTTTTCTTTTTTTTTCTTTTTTTTTGTTTTACCTTATTTTTTATCTTTCTTTCGTTTTTCTTTTTTTCATTTCTTGTCTTTGGTTACGTTGTTACTTTTTTTTTCGTTTTTCTTCTTTTTCTTCCTTCCTGATTCCATATCATCCCTCTTCCCTCCTTCCCTCTCATCCATATTCCCCTCTTCCTCCTTCCCTCTCATCCATATTCCCCTCTTCTTCCCTCCCTCTCATCCCTCCTTCCCTTTCATCCCTCCCTCCCTCTTTCCCTCTCATCCTTCTCATCCATATTCCCCTCTTCCTCCCTCCCTCCTTCCCTCTCATCCTTCCCTCCCTCCTTCCCTCCCTCCCTCCTTCTCATCCCTCTCATCCCTCCCTCCCTCCCTCTAATCCTTCCCTCTCATCCATATCCCCTCTTCCTCCCTCCCTCCCATCCCTCTCTCCCTCTGGTTCTAAAATAATTTTCCCGTTTTTTTTTCTCTCTCCCATTCTCTTGGTTGTTTTGGCCAAGAGTGCAACACCGGGTATTTTTTCCTTTCTGGCAACGATTCTTGTATATTGAATTCTCGACTTGACTCTCTTTTTCTTGCTTTCTTTCTCTTTCTCTGTTTCTCTCTGTCTCTTTTTCTTCATCTCTCTCTCTCTCTCTCTCTCTCTGCAATCTTCATCTCCTTTCTCCCCTTCCTTCCTTCCTTCTTTTTTCTTTTTCTTGTTCTCCTTCCTCTTCTTCTTCTCCTCCTCCCTCCGTCCCTCCTTCCCCTTCCCCCTCCTCCCTCCGTCCCTCCTTCCCCTTCCCCCTCCTCCTCCTCCCTCTCTCCTTCTTTTTTCTTATTCTTGTTCTTCTTCTTTCCTTCCTACACTAACTCCTCCTCCTTATTCATATACTGCTTCTTCTTTTTCTCTCCTTCTTATTATTATTCTCCTTCTCCTCCATTCTTCCCCCCTTTTTCAACAGCTTTAAAACCGGTCTTCCTATCTTCGAGAAGTTAAAATGTCGTTTTTTTTCATCTTTAATTTAAATTTAAATCAAAACGATCATTTAGCTCCAAGTATTACAGCTCTTTAACTTTAAGTCAGCCGGTCTTTTAGCTTTGATATTTTAGCTCTTTAGCCTATAAGCTGATCTTTTAGCTTCGATATTTTAACTCTTTGGCGTATGAACTGATGTTTTAGCTTTGTATTTTAGCTTTTTAACCTTTGAGTTGGTCTCTTAGCTTCAATATTTTAGCTTTTTAACCTTTGAGTTGGTCTCATAGCTTTAATATTTTAGCTTTTTAACCTTTGAGTTGGTCTCATAGCTTTAATATTTTAGCTTTTTAACCTTTGAGTTGGTCTCATAGCTTCAATATTTTAGCTTTTTAACCTTTGAGTTGGTCTCATAGCTTTAATATTTTAGCTTTTTAACCTTTGAGTTGGTCTCTTAGCTTCAATATTTTAGCTTTTTAACCTTTGAGTTGGTCTCTTAGCTTCAATATTTTAGCTTTTTAACCTTTGATTCGGTCTCTTAGCTTTAATATTTTAGCTTTTTAACCTTTGAGTCGGTCTCATAGCTTCAATATTTTAGCTTTTTAACCTTTGAGTCGGTCTCATAGCTTTAATATTTTAGCTTTTTAACCTTTGAGTTGGTCTCATAGCTTTAATATTTTAGCTTTTTAACCTTTGAGTTGGTCTCTTAGCTTCAATATTTTAGCTTTTTAACCTTTGATTCGGTCTCTTAGCTTTAATATTTTAGCTTTTTAACCTTTGAGTCGGTCTCATAGCTTTAATATTTTAGCTTTTTAACCTTTGAGTCGGTCTCATAGCTTTAATATTTTAGCTTTTTAACCTTTGAGTTGGTCTCATAGCTTTAATATTTTAGCTTTTTAGCTTAACTTGGGGTTGGTCTCTTAGCTTTAATATTTTAGCTTTTTAACCTTTGAGTCGGTCTCATAGCTTTAATATTTTAGCTTTTTAACCTTTGAGTCGGTCTCATAGCTTTAATATTTTAGCTTTTTAACCTTTGAGTCGGTCTCATAGCTTTAATATTTTAGCTTTTTAACCTTTGAGTTGGTCTCTTAGCTTTAATATTTTAGCTTTTTAACCTTTGAGTCGGTCTCATAGCTTTAATATTTTAGCTTTTTAACCTTTGAGTCGGTCTCATAGCTTTAATATTTTAGCTTTTTAACCTTTGAGTCGGTCTCATAGCTTTAATATTTTAGCTTTTTAACCTTTGAGTCGGTCTCATAGCTTTAATATTTTAGCTTTTTAACCTTTGAGTTGGTCTCTTAGCTTCAATATTTTAGCTTTTTAACCTTTGAGTTGGTCTCTTAGCTTTAATATTTTAGTTTCGAAGTCTTAGCAGTGTAACCTTGGACGGACCCTGTGACCTCGGCCTTCGGGGAAAGACGGTTAATTTTTTTTTTTTTTTTTTTTTTTTTTTACCCATTTGTCTTATTGATTCGTATTTATCTCTTTCTTTCACGT
>BOPN01001405.1:150000-155000 GCA_017312705.2 Penaeus japonicus
CATTCCCCACCCCCTCCACTCGTCTCCCTTCCCCCTTCCCCCTCCCCCCCCCCCCCCTTCTCGCATGAGGCGTTGACCTGAACAAAGAACAGGAGGCGAAAGGTGATGGAACCGGAGATTCTTTATCGAGGATTCTTTGTTTCCAAGAATTATTATTTAAGATTCTCTCTTACTCTCTTTTTCGGTCTCTCTCTTTCTTACTCTCTTTTTCTCTCTCTCTCTCTTCCTCTCTTTCGTACACACTTTCTCTCGATTATTATCATTATTATTATCGTTCTCTCTCTATCTTTCTCTTTCTCTCTCTCTCTCTCTCTCTCTTTCTTGCTTTCTTTCGTACACACTTTCTCTCTCTTATTATTATTATCATTCTCTCTCTCTCTCTCTCTCTATCTGTATATCTATCTATCTTTCTCTCTCTCTCAAACATAAACAACAAAAAATTAAACATTTTTATCACAATCACCAGAGGACTCTAAGAAAATTAATAATTTCATCCATTCATTATTCACTATTTCCAAGATCGCTTGACGCCGTTATTTCCTTTTTTCATCATATACATCATTATTATTATTCACTATCAAACACTATCAAACACTATACTATGTGATGACACTTATGTTCACTTTTTATCTCTCTATGATCATTTGATATCAACTTCCATATAAGTTTTTATCTATTTATATTGTAAGTATATTTATGAATACTTTTATCTGTTATTTTACACTTCGAGGTGTCTCATCACACCCCTTTTTCTATGTTTTGTATCTGTTTGTATCTTTTCTTTTATCTTTATCTGTAATATGTGACATGTGGCCGGGACTGTGATTGGTATGTTATCATAGTGTTGGAATTGTTATCATGGCTAATTTTTATTGTTATCATTTTCATGGCTGTTTTTATTTTTTCATTATTGTTGTTATCAGTATTATGATTATTTTCGTTATTATCAATGGTATCATTATTAAAATCACTATTGTCATTATCATTATCATTAACATTATCATTATAATCATTATCGTCATCATCATCATTATCGTCGTTGTCGTCATTATTATCGTCATTATCATTATTATAATCATCTCTTTTTTAATTACTACTGCTACTACTACTACTACTACTGCTACTGCTATCATTACTATTCCTATCATTACCATATATATTACGATGTATGAAAATACGTATGAAAGAAGAAAGAAAGAAAGAAAAAAAAACGAAGAAGAAGACAGAAGAGGCACTCATGGCGCTCATTACTCCTACCCGAGGCCATTTATGAGGTCATTTATAAGGTCTATCTATATATACACATCCCTTTCCAGGTGTATGTTCTGCTTAATGGACTTTGTAAGATATTGACATTTATTTTCTCTTAAATACCGACCCTGCGGCGCTCTTAAATCCTTATCAAGTTACCGAAGGGCGATTATCCGACTGAAAGATCGGTTAATTTCACCCTTAATGAATCACCATGGAAGCGTTCACCCGTCGTACTTACTCAGGATGCGAGTGAATATAAATCTGTGGGCGTTGATTATTATTATTATTATTATTTTTTTTTTTTTTTTTTTTTTTTTTTTTTTTTTTTTTACGAAAAAAAGAGACGAGTTGATGTTCCGAAAAACGAAATGATTTGGCTTAATTTGATTACAATTTTATCGACGTGGTAGAATCGCCTTGTTTATATTTTCGTTTTGTTGGTAATGGTTAATTTCTAGACATTTCTTGATATCGTTTGAATTAGTAATAAATCATATTAAATACGTATAATGTGGGCGTTTGATATAGAACATTCTAATAAGATAATAAAAAAAACCTTACAAGTGCGCATATTAGTCAACAAATAAGAGTTCGAATCAAGTCGACAAAATGGCGGCAACTTGAGAGCTAACGAGCGTAAGACTAATTTCACATCTCAAACAACCGTATGACGAGGTAATAAAGATACATTTATTAAAAAAAAACACGTTTATGGAGGATTAGAAGAAAAAAAATAATCATGTAACCTAAGGGAATGTCACGGCTAAGATGTATAACAGATAGGCTGTAATTAGTAGTCTATAATTAGTATACACGTTGGCTCCTTAATCATGTTTATCTCTGTATCTATTTTTGGTATTCTAAGCAAAGATTGGGACATTTCTTTCCTATTTTTCTCTAATTAATTCATTTACAAGTATAGCCTCTAGATTAAGATATTCTCGAGCGAGTTCCGAGAAGGGAAAACGGGCCATGTGTGATCGGATGATTTTTTTAAGCCACGTGTCATCTTAAGTCGACCGTTAGTTAGTTGGTAGTTTGTATGCGTTCCTTTTTCTCGCCCTTTTTCCCTTTCACTCTCTCTGCCTCTCCTTTTTTCTCTTGCCCTCTTGCCCTGCTTCTTCCTTTATTCTCTGTTTCTTCTCTGCTACTTTCCCCATTTTCTTTTTTGTTCTTTTTTGTTCTTTTGCTCTCCTCTCTTTTCTTTTCTCTCTCTTGATCCACTTCGCATTTCCCTCTTTTTTCCCTTCACTCTTCTCTTATTCTTACTCATCCTTCTCGTCTCCTTCCTTCTTTCTCTTTTATCACTTCCCCCTTCCCTCCCTTCCCCGTACCTCCTTTCCTTCGTTAACCCTTATTTCCCTCCCCCTTTCCCCTTCCCCCCTCCTCCTCCCCCTTTCCCCCTCCCCTACCTCCTCCCTTCACCCTCCTCCTCCCCCTCCTTCACCCTCCCCTCCTCCTCCTCCCCCTCCCCCTCTCCCTCTCCCCCTTAACCACGAGCATAAACAATTTGGCGGGAGTTGCGGACGAGCAGATGGCGTGCCTAAAAAAATATAAAAAAGATTCTCCCTTTTTTCACACTTCCTTTAGTTTCGTATATTTCCTTCCCTCTCTTCTTCTTCTTTTTTTCCTAAAGGGAAGTTTATCTTGTCTGACTTTGAAAAAAATCACTCACGGTTCCTTTAGCCTTATCCTGTTCCTGGGGATGTTTACATAACCTTGAATTTTTTTACGTAGGTTTCCCCTACTTTTTTTATCATCTGGGATTTTATACAAGTTTTAATTTATAATTTATTTATTCATGATATAATTCATAATTCATGGAAGTCTATAATTAAACTACACTTTGTTGATTCATTCAAAAATCGCAAAGAAAGCTATACAATTTAGACCGTTGGTATTGACAAAACATATACAAATGGCCTGTTTGTAATTCTCTTTCTCTTTCTGTTTGTTTCTCTCTCCTCCCTGTATCTCCCTCTCTCTCTTTCTCTCTCTCTCTCTCTCTCTCTCTCTCTCTCTCTCTCTCTCTCTCTCTCTCGCTATATATATATATATATATATATATATATATATATATATATATATATATATATATATATATATATATACATATATATACATATATATATATATATATATATATATATACATATATATATATCTCTCTCTCTCTCTCTCTCTCTCTCTCTCTCTCTCTCTCTCTCTATATATATATATATATATATATATATATATATATATATATATATATATATATATTCTCTCTCCTCCCTGTATTCATTCTTTGTATCTCTCTCCTCGCGGTCTCTCTCTCTATCTATCTATCTATCTATCTATCTATATATATATATATTTTTTTTTTTCATATACATGCATACACACATTTATATAAAAATACATAATTTCATGCATGAGTATGTACCCAAATCACCACGCGCAGTACAGAACTCTATTTAATCGAAAACGTAAAGCAGACTAATTAACTTATAACTGAAAATCAATTCTAATGAGATCATTTCTTCTCAATCGACTTAATCAGATATGTGACATTTTGCGTTCGCCACTTATTTAATCTTTTATCCTGCGTTTAAATTCCGTCTCTCGTGACCTCACTTACGAACGCGTCCATGCTTATGACGTCATTATCTTTGCCCATGTGACGTCACCATCACTGGAGGAGAGCAAATTCGTGACGTCATTACTTCACTATCCGACTTGGCCACACTAAGGACACCAGGAAAACCTACATATGTGACGTCATCATCACTAAATACAACCTATGCTCGTGACGTCATTATCATCAGGAAAACCTACAGCAAGAAGTGTGTTCAGCAAAAAAGTGTGTTCAGCGAGAAGTGTATCGAGCGAAAAGTGCGCTCAGCAAGAAGTGTGTTCAGCGAGAAGTGTGTTTAGCAAAAAGTGCGTTCAGAAAAAAAGTGTGTTCAACAAGAAGTGTATTCAGCGAGAAAAGTGTTCAGCAAGAAGTGTATCGAGCGAGAAGTGAGCTCAGCAAGAAGTCTGTTCAGCAAAAAATGTACTCAGCAAAGAGAGTGTTCAGTATGACATGGCACTACCGGCAGCGGCCTTCCACGTGTGGCCCGATGAACACACTACCGATACACATCTGCGCGAACACACTTTTCTGTTTGAATGTTCAACTGATGTAATTCATAATAAACTTTTAGAGTCTCCCAGTTCACAGATGTATCTTGCAATCATGGCTGTTATGTCTTTCTGTTTGTATGTGTATGGTTTCTCTCTCTCTCTCTCTCTTTCTCTCTCTTTCTCTTTTGTTCTCTCTCTCTCTGTCTATCTCTCTTTCTTGCTCTCTCTTTCTCTCTCTCTCTCTCTCTCTCTCTATTTCTCTTTTGTTCTCTCTCTCTCTGTCTCTCTCTCTTTCTCTCTCTCTCTTTCTCTCTCTCTCTCTCTCTCTCTTGCTCTCTCTCTCTCTCTCTCTCTCTCTCTCTCTCTCTCTCTCTCTCTCTCTCTCTCTCTCTCTCTCTCTCTTCTCTCTCTCTCTCTCTCTCTCTCTCTCTCTCTCTCTTGCTCTCTCTCTCTCTCTCTCTCTCTCTCTCTCTCTCTCTCTCTCTCTCTCTCTCTCTCTCTCTCTCTCTCTCTCTCTCTCTCTCTCTCTCTCTCTCTCTCTCTCTCTCTCTCTCTCTCTCTCTCTCTCTCTCTCTCTTGCTCTCTCTCTCTCTCTCTATCTCTCTTGCTCTCTCTCTCTCTCACTCTCTCTCAGCCCA
>BOPN01001405.1:157500-162500 GCA_017312705.2 Penaeus japonicus
TATATATATATATATATATATACACATATTCATGTGTGTGTGTCTCTCTCTCTCTTTCTCTATCTCTCTCTCTCGCTCTTTTCATCTGCAATACAATAGCTTTTGAAGCATCCATTACGAGGAACGGATTTGGGGCCGCAAGAATTCTGAAGCTGGTAGATTCCTTTTTCCTCTCTCTTATGTATGCTTTCTTCCTCTTCTTCCTGTTCCCTTTTGGAGACCGGTCGTTTCCTTCACCGTATGTATTTTTTTTTTTTTTTTGTTTTTTTTTTTTTTTTTTAAGTTCTGTCTTCTCTTCGCTTCTCTTTTCGCGTCTTTTCTAAGTTTCTTTGTCTATTTTTTCACTCCTCTTTTCTTTTCTTTTCTTTTTTCTTGTTTTTCGATTTCTCTTCTCGTCCGTTCTCGTCTCTCCTCTTTCTCTCTCGTGCATTTAAAACAAAAACCAAAACAAAAAAAAAGATGTTTTGTTGAGATTTCGCGGCTTAGGGACCCCGGGTCTAAACCAAGATGGAGGCAAACATTAGTGAAATTGCGAAGGCGGCGAAATTGGTAAATTATTTAATCCGATAAGTTTAGAAATATGTAAAGAGAGAGAAAGAGAAAAAAAATACTAATGATAATAAAATCTATTTTGATATCTTGTGTAACATTTACCTAACATCTTATTTCGTTGTGTAATATTTTTTTTTTTCACATCAAAAATATGAATATGTAGCTGACAAGATAAGGTTATTATATCCAGGTCGAGTTGGTTAGAATTCCAGTAATATCTTTTTACACCTGTTTTTCTTATATTGGAAACTACACCATTTCACAATTCTTCAATAAACAGATTTATTTATAGACACAAAAAACGATAAACAAAAATACAACCATAGTCTTTACTGTATCTCATAATCCATAACGTGACCTTGGTTTATGTACAACCGTTCCATTAATTCTCTTTACAAAACCCTGTTCTTTGACGTTAAATATCTGTTCCCTAAAACCAAAGGCAACAAGTAAACAAGATTAATAATATGAGAATAAATATAGACACACAGCTGTGAAATAATATTGTATTTCCACGTGATATTAATAAAATTTGAAACCTAGACGAACACACATGTTTTCCGAGGTCATATGACATTAGGTATTGTACTTTGTCTCCTGTTTAATAATGATAGACCTCTGTCATCATTTATATATATATTTTTTTTACTTTTTTTATATATTTTCTTGTCTGTGTGTGTGTATTTCTGTGTTTTTGTGTTTGTGTGTGTGTGTGTGTGTGTTTATGTATATACATACATATATACATATATACATATATATATATATATATATATATATATATATATATATATATATATATATATATATATACACACATACATACACACACACACATACATACACACACACACACACACACACACATACACACACACACACACACACACACACACACACACACACACACACACACACACACACACATATACGCACGTATATATATATATATATATATATATATATATATATATATATATATATATATATATATATATATGTGTGTGTGTGTGTGTGTGTGTGTGTGTGTATGTTTGTGTGTGTATGTTTGTGTGCATGTATTTATTTTCCTCCCCAGATACAGGAACCGAATCAGCTGCTAGTTTCAATAACTCTTTGTTCTATCAGCTGACGTGGAAGTAAAGGGGGGAGGGGGGATGGGAAGGGCGAGGGTGTGTGGGGGGGGCAGGGGGCAAGGTGTTATAACTGGTCACAGATGTACATCTTGTTATAAAAATCGAAGCATGTAGGTGTGTGTGTGTGTAGGTGTGTGTTTGTGTGTGTGTGTCCGTGTGTCTGTGAGTGTTTGTATGTATGTGCGTGTTTATGTGTGAGTTTGAATGAGTCATTATGTCCACACGTGTATGTGTACAAAGTTACAAACACACACACACACACACACACACACACACACTCAACCCCTCCCCCCAACACACAGATACCCCCAAAACACCCCCCAACACACACACACACACACACACACACACACACACCCCCCCCCCCAACACACAGATACCCCCAAAACACCCTCCAACACACACACACACACACACACACACACACACACACACACACACACACACACACACACACACACACACACACACACACACACACACCCCCCAACACACACACACACACACACACACACACACACACACACACACTCCCCCCCCCCCCCCCCAACACACAGATACCCCCAAAACACCCCCCCACACACACACACTCAACCCCCCCCCAACACACAAATACCCCTAAAACACCCCCAAAACTTCCCCAAACACAACACCCCCAAACCCCAACCACCCCAAACACACACACATAATCCCCCTCCCCCAAAAAAGAAAATAAAAACACACACAAAAAACGAAATCTATTCCACGGTCAAGCGAGTTTATAATTCCACAAAACTGACCCGAAGCACATCCGGTTAACGAGAGGCAGGCAGGCCAGACACACCACACAGGTTATCCGGTGGGAAGAACAATGAACCAGTTTTTGTTCTTCACTCGTCTATCTCGCTCGCTCAGGGATGTTCTTCCTCTGTACTCCTGGTCTCGTGTTCTCGTGTACTTCTGGTCTTGTGTTATCGTGGTCTCGTGTTCTCGTGTACTCTTGTACTCCAGGTCTCGTGGTCTTGTGTTCTCGTGTTCTAGTGTTCTCGTGGTCTCGTGTACTCTTGTTCTCGTGGTCTCGTGTTCTTGTGTTCTCGTGTATTCTTGTTCTCGTGTTCGTGTTCGTGGTCTCGTGTTCTCGTGTACTCTTGTTCTCGTGGTCTCGTGTTCTCGTGTTCTCGTGTATTCTTGTTCTCGTGTTATCGTGGTCTCGTCTTCTCGTCTTCTCGTGTACTCTTGTTCTCGTGGTCTCGTGGTCTTGTGTTCTCGTGTATTCTTGTTCTCGTGTTATCGTGGTCTCGTCTTCTTGTGTTCTCGTGTACTCTTGTTCTCGTGTTATCGTGGTCTCGTCTTCTCGTCTTCTCGTGTACTCTTGTTCTCGTGTATTCTTGTTCTCGTCTTCTCGTGTACTCTTGTTCTCGTGTACTCTTGTTCTCGTGTACTCTTGTTCTCGTATTATCGTGTTCTCGTGTACTCTTGTACTCCAGGTCTCGTGTTCTCGTGGTCTCGTCTTCTCGTGTACTCTTGTTCTCGTGTTCTCGTGGTCTCGTCTTGTTTAAGTAGTATTTTTCGCTTTGTTTTTCTGGTATTTGGGTCGTTGGTCAGTGATGATGGTGATGATAATACTGTTATTGTTGTTGATATTATTGTTTATCTCCGTTTCCCTCTCCCTCTCTTCTTATCCCCCCTTCCCTCTTACTCCTCTTTTCTTTTTTTTCTTTTCCCTCTTCTTCTTCCTCTTCCTCCCCTCTCCTTCTCCTCTTCCTCCCCTTTTCCTTTCCCTCTTCCTCTCCCTCTCCCTCTCCCTCTCTTCCCCTTCCCTCTTCCTCCCCTCTCCCTCTCCCTTTTCCGCCGTCCCTCCCGCCTTCTCTCTCCTCCCCTCTCCCTCTCCCTCTCCCTCTCCCTCCCTCTCTCAACCCCACCCTCCCTCTCTCCTCCTCCCCCCTCCCCCCTTCCACAACTACGCAGATTTAAAAGCCAATAAATCCCCCCCCCCAAAAAAAAAAAAAAAAAAAAAAAAAAAAAAGCGAGACAACCCTTTTTTTCTCAAGAAAAAAAGAAAACACAAACAAGTATATGTTATCAAGTGATCGCTATAGACCCTCAAGGATGAAGGACTAGCCGCTTAGTGGTCTGGCAGTGCACATCTGTTGCCTCGGACCTCGCTAGAGTGGATGGGGTAATAGGTGAATAGATAGATAGGGAAATAGATGGGTAGATAGATAGGTGAGTAGATGGAGAGATGGAAAGATGGAGAGAGGGAGGGAGGGAGGGAGGGAGGGAGAGAGAGAGAGAGAGAGAGAGAGAGAGAGAGAGAGAGAGAGAGAGAGAGAGAGAGAGAGAGAGAGAGAGAGAGAGAGAGAGAGAGGGGGAGGGAGGGAGGGAGAGAGAGAGAGAGAGAGAGAGAGAGTGGGATATAGATGGGTAGATAGGTAGATAGGGAAATAGTTTGGGAAGTTGATGGGAAATAAATAGGGAAATAGATGGGTAGATAGACAAGGAAATAGACGGGAAGATGGGTAGATAGATAGAAAAATAGATGGATAGTTGATAGGGAAATTAATGGGTGAGTAGATCGGGAGATACAGAAATTGATGGATAGATAGAGGAAGTAAATAGATGGGGAGGATTGGGGTAGACTTATAGAGAAATAGATGGGAAGAGGAGGCAATAGATAAAAAGTAGATGGGAAAGAGAGGTAGATAGGTAGATAGATAAGTAGAGAGTGTTTGTAGGTAGATAAACAGATAACTAGATTGGTAGATAGGTAACCAGATAGGTAGATAAGAGGATTAGTAAGTAGATGGATAGACAGACAGACAGAGCGAGAGCAAGAGAGAAAAGGGTGAGAAA
The DNA here is from genome assembly GCA_017312705.2 of Penaeus japonicus. Lineage (NCBI taxonomy): Eukaryota > Metazoa > Arthropoda > Malacostraca > Decapoda > Penaeidae > Penaeus > Penaeus japonicus. Next base: position 162,021 of record BOPN01001405.1, read on the forward strand.
GACAGTTAGAGGGAGAGAGAAAAAGATGAGACAGACAGATAGAGGGAGAGAGACAAAGGTACAGAGAGAAAGAACACAGGAAGGAGAAACAACAACAACAACAACACAGACCGATAGACCGTAGCTAAAACCTAATCTACAAAGCGCGTGAAAAAAAAAAAAAAAAAAACATATATATATATATATATATATATATATATATATATATATATATATATATATATATATATATATAGATAGATAGATAGATAGATAGATAGATATTCGCACACCTTGACTCACTTATGGTGTCGTTGTGTTTGCGAAACTCTCGGGACAAACAATCTTTTCCTGCTATGATTAAGAGGGAGACAGATGTGGTGGTATCTTGTTCTATTTCTCTATATATCTATCTATTTACCTATTTTTCTATCTATCCATTTGTCTGTCTGTCCGCTCGTCCGTCCGTCCGTCCGTTCATCCATCTCCCACTCCTCCTCA
>BOPN01001405.1:180000-182500 GCA_017312705.2 Penaeus japonicus
AACGAACTTAACGAATTTCAACACTAACCATCGTCAAACCAATCAACTAATGCTATTCATTTGAATTGCAAAGGTCCTTTCAGAACCCTTCCCCCCCCCCCCCCTCCCCCTCTCACTCCCTCTAGCTTCCATCCTCTTTCCTTCTTTTTTAAACCCTTATCTCACCCCCTTCTTCCTCCCCTCCCTCCTTCCCCTCGCTGTTTCTCCCTTCCTCCTCTTCCTCGCTTTCTCTCCCTTCCCTCTTCTCCTTCTCTTTCTCGCCCTTCCTCCTCTTCCTCGTTCTCTCTTCTTTTCCTCTCCCTTGCTTTATCTCCCTTCCCTCCTCTCCCTAGGTTTTTCTCCCTTTCCTCCTCTCTTTCGCTTTATCTCCCTTCCTTCCTCTCTCTCGCTTTCCCTTCCTTTCCTCCTCTCCCTTCCCTCCTCTCCCTTGCTTTCTCTCCCTTCCCTCCTCTCCCCTTCCTTGCTCTCTTAACCCTCTCTCTCCTCTATTTCTACCTTCTCTCTCCCTTCCCTCCTTCTCCCCTCCCTCCCTCCTTCTCTCTCCCCTCCCTACCCTCCCCCTCCTCTTGACTTCCTCCGTATGTATATGAAGTACAGGAAGGGTCTATTTAATGTATACAGGGTCGTTGCTTCCTTTTTCATTTTCTCTCTTTCTATCCATCTTTCTCTCTCTCTCTCTCTCTCTCTCTCTCTCTCTCTCTCTCTCTCTCTCTATTTCTCTCTATCTCTATCTCTCATGTGTATACATTGTATATAGTATGAATAAATCTCTCACTCTCTCTCTCTCTTTCTATGAAAATCAAATCAATCTCTCTCTCTCTCTCTCTCTTTCTCTCTCTCTCTCACTCTTTCACAATCCCTTCTCCTTCAACCTCCCTTCCTCCGCCCCCCCCCCTCCCATCCCTCCCTTCCCTCCATCTCTTAGAAAAACAACCGGAAGTCATTTGCATTCTGCTCTCGTATCCGCATTGCCGAGAGAGAGAGAATATCTTCCATTTGTATCGAATATCATCGAAATATAGTTTTCTCTTTTTTTCTGCTTTTTCTCTTTCTTTTTTTTCATATTTTGTGTCTTCTATATGTTTATTTTTCCGTTATTTTTTAAAATGCTTTATCATTTATTGTTTTTTTTTCTTTCTTTCTTTCTTTCTTTCTTTCTTTCTCTCCTCTTTCGCTCCGAAATTACCATTCCATTATTGTATTTTTTTTTATTTTTTTTAAGTATCCCCTTCATTTTTTTCTGCATTTCTCCTTCATTTTTTCTACATTTTCCTTCATTTTTTATATCTTCAATTTTTTATTATTATTATTATTTTTTTATCCTTCTGTCTCCTCGTTGCTTGTGCTTGAAAGATCAATAGCGGAAGAGGATGTGAGGAGAACCGTGGAGAGTGATCATTAGGCTGATTTCCGACGAGTGGTGGAGGGAGGAAGAGGAGGAGGAGGAGGGAGAGAGGAGGGTGGGAGGAAGAGGAAGAGAGAGTGGAGGGTGAGGGGAAGGTGGGAGGGAGAGGAAGAGAGAGTGGAGGGGGAGGGGAAGGTGGGAGGAAGAGGAAGAGAGAGTGGAGGGTGAGGGGAGGGTGGGAGGAAGAGGAAGAGAGAGTGGAGGGTGAGGGGAGGGTGGGAGGAAGAGGAAGAGAGAGTGGAGGGGGAGGGGTGGATGGGAGGGAGGGGTGAGGGGAGGGTGGGAGGAAGAGGAAGAGAGAGTGGAGGGGGAGGGGTGGATGGGAGGGAGGGGTGAGGGGAGGGTGGGAGAGAAAGACGGAGGAGGAGGAGGTGGAGGAGAGAGTGAAGGTGAGGGGAGGGAGGGAAGGTGGGAGGAGTGAGGGGAGGGTGGGAGGGGTGAGGGGAGGGTGGGAGGAGATGGAGAAGGAGAGAGAGACAGAGGAGGAGCAGGTGGAGGAGAGAGTGAATGTGAGGGGAGAGTGGTAGGAAGAGGGTGGGAAGAAGAGGAGAAAACAGAGAGAGAGAGAGAGACAGAGAGATAGAGAGAGAGAGGTTAGGGGTTAGAGGGAAGAGGAGGGTGAAGGGACAGTGAGAATAGGGAGGAGAGAAAGAGAGAAGAAAAGAGAGTGAGAGTAAGTAAGAATGAGAGGAAGGAGGAGAGATACAGGGGTGGAAAAACCAAGAGAACAAAAGAAACGAATGAAGAGGTGGGGGAGAGAAGAAAGAAGAGAAGAAGGAGAAGGAGAAGGAGAATCTCTTCCTCTTCCTCATCTTTTTAAACAACAACAACAACAAAAACAAAGACTTATACCATCCTGCAACAAGAACAGAAATCACAACCACACAAACAATAATCCCATATATCAAAATGACTCACCAATAATTATTGCAACCTCATGGGCTCTAATGCAATCATAAAAAAAAGATTATTGCATGAAATTGGAGGAGAGGAAGAGAGACGGGGGGTGAAGGGGGAGGGATGGAGAAGGGAAAGGAGAGGGGTGAGGGGAGGGGAAGGGGGAGGGGGAGGGAAAGGGAAGGGGGAGGGGAGGGG
>BOPN01001405.1:190000-195000 GCA_017312705.2 Penaeus japonicus
CGTCACCATCACCTCAACCCCCCCCCTCCTCCCTCGATTCACAATCACTTCACCATAACATGTCACCATCACCTCATCTTCCCCCCCTCCCCCGATTCACAATCATTTCACCATAACATGTCACCATCTACCTACTACCATCGTCACCATCACCTTACCCCCCCCTCCCCCCTCCCCCGATTCACAATCACTTCACCATAACATATCACCATCCAGTTACTACCAAACTCACCATCACCTCAATCCCCCCCCCCTCCCCCCCTCCCCCGATTCACAATCACCTCACCATAACATGTCACCATCGAGCTACTACCATCGTCACCATCACCTCACCATCCCCCCCCCCTCCTCCCCCGATTCACAATCACTTCACCATAACATATCACCATCCAGCTACTACCATCATCACCATCACCATAACCCCCCTTCCCCCGATTCACAATCACTTCACCATACCAAGTCACCATCCAGCTACTACCATCGTCACCATCACCTCAACCCCCCCCCCCTTCCCCCGATTCACAATCACCTCACCATAACATGTCACCATCAAACTACTACCATCGTCACCATCACCTCACCCACCCCCCCCCTCCCCCGATTCACAATCACTTCACCATAACAAGTCACCATCACCCCCCTCCCCAATTCACAATCACCTCACCATAACATATCACCATCGAGCTACTACCATCGTCACCATCACCACCCCCCCCCCCCCGCCCCCTTCCCCCGATTCACAATCACCTCACCATCTTGGCGCGGGTCCACAGAACTGCAGCGCCGATAAAATTGTGTGAATTTCTTAGCGCTGTGAGGCCAGCTGATTCGTTTGTGCTTGTTTGGTTGTTTGTACTTTTTCCTTGTCTTTGTCTTTCTTTGTTTCGGTCTGTATGTTTGTCTGTTTGTTTGTCTGTTTGTTTCGCTTTATCGCTGTCTCTCTGCCTCGTTATCTTGCTGTCTCTCTCTTTCTCTCCCTCTTTCTCTTTGTCTCTTTCTCTCTCTATTTCTCATTCTCCCCCTCTCTCTCACTTTCTCTCTTTCTCCCCCCCTCTCTCTCTCTCTCACTCTGTCTCTCTCTCTATCTATCTATCTATTTATCTCTCCCCCCCTCTCTCTCTATCTCTCTCTCTCTCTTTCTCTCTCTCTCTCACTCTCTCTTTCTCTCTCTCCCACTCTTTCTCTCTCTCTATCTATCTATCTATTTATCTCTCTCCCCCCCCTCTCTCTCTCTTTATCTCTCCCCCCCCCCTTTCTCTCTCTCTCTCTCTCTCTCTCTTTCTCTTTACGTGATTATTTCTATCTATCCATTACAATCACTCTCGATCTATTTATATGCCAATTCATTTGTGTGTGTGTCCTATGAGTGTCGGTGTGCCTGTGTGTGTGTGTGTATGTATACAATATGTATGTATATATAAATATAAATATATATATATATATATATATATATATATATATATATATATATATATATATCTATATATCTATATCTCTATCTATCTCTCTATCTATCTCGCGCGCTACGACACACACACACACACACACACACACACACACACACACACACACACACACACACACACACACATATATATATATATATATATATATATATATAAAGTATGTGTGAGTATGTGCGTGTGCTTGTGTGTGTATGTATGTATGTATGTATGTATGCATGTATGTGTATGTGTATGTGTGTGTATGTAGGTATGTTTGTATGTATGTATGTATGTGTGTGTGTGTAGGTATGTATGTGCGTATGTATGTGTGTGTGTGGTTGTGTACGTGTGCGTGTGTGTGCCAAAATCTGCGTGGTGACCAGACCCTCCGAACGTGTTCAGACACGTGTCCTAACACCACTGTATGTGCTTGTTTGAAATCGTGTTTGTTTTTGTATTTGTGTTCGTATGTGTTTGTTTGTGCGTTTGAGCATATGTGTATGATTGTTTGTGTATGTGTTTGAGCTTGTGTGTATGTACGTTTGTTTGTGTGTTTGTTTGTTTGAGCAAGTATGTATGTTTGTTTGTGTTCGTTTGTGCGTTTATGTTTGTGTTTCAGCATATGTGTATTTTTGCGTACATACGTAATTGAGTGTGTGTTCGTTTGTTTGTGTATCAGTGTAAATGTGTTCATTCTGTTTGTGTGCGCGTGTGTGTTTGTGTGTGTACAGTGTCTTCTTACTCCTTTCTCTCCCCCTCTCTCTCTGTCTCTCTTTCTCTCTCTCTCTCTCTCTCGCTTTCTCTCTCTCTCTCTCTTTCTCTCTCTCTTTCTCTCTTTCTCTCTCTCTCTCTCTCTCACTCTCACTCTCTCTCTCAGCATCTCTCCCTTCCTCTCTCTCTCTCTCTCTTCCTCTCTTTTTTTTCCAAACCGTGTCTCTTCCTCTCAAGTCACGCGATCGTAAGGAGGGGGGAGGGGGTAGGTATTAGTAATCGAAGGGGTAGAGAGGGGGGGGGGGGGGGGGGGGAGTGGGCTTGCAAGGCATCCGTGAAAGGGATAGGAGAAGGAGGGATGGGGAGCTAGAGGGAGGGGAGAGGAAAGAAGGGAAGGGAGGAGAAAGGAGGGATAGACGGGAAAAGGAGGGAAAGGGAGGAGAGAGGAGGGAAAGGGAGGATAAAGGAGGGAAAGGGGAGAAAGGGAGGAGAAAGGGGGGAAAGGGAGATGAGGAAGAGGAAGAGGAAGAGGAAGAGGAGGGGAAGGGGAAGGGGGAGTGGGAGGGATGGGGGAAAAGAATACCCAGGGACCGATGATAGATAGATGAAACGAAGAGGAAGAGGAGGGGGAGGAGGAAGAGGAAGAGGAAGAGGAAGAGGAGGGGAAGGGGAAGGGGGAGTGGGAGGGATGGGGGAAAGAATACCCAGGGACCGATGATAGATAGATGAAACGAAGAGGAAGAGGAGGGGGAGGAGGAAGAGGAAGAGGAAGAGGAGGGGAAAGGAAAGGGGGAAGGGGGAGGGAGGGGGAGAAAGAATACCCAGGGACCTATGATAGATAGATGAAACGAAGAGGAAGAGATGGGGAGGGGGAAGGGAAAGGGGGAGGGGGAAAAGGAAGAGGAGGAGAAGGGGGAAGAGGAAGAGGAGTGGGAGGGAGGAGGGGTGAGCCCTTAAACCAAGACATTCTAACCTACATAGCACATGCATCTTCTCTCCGACCCCAAACTATTGAACGTACAACCCAACATACTATTTTATTCTCAAACCAATAGTTTCCTTGTCAACAACAATAGTCCGTTAATAGTTGTTCGTAACTAATAACTCCAGTAGATCGATTCATAATGACTAATAGCTTTTATAAATAAAGTCCGTTGAATATTTGATAATTAGTCCAGACTCCAGCGCATGTAACGTCACTTCAATGACAGTGTTGGAAATGGTGTCAGCGGTACGCGTGACAGCGGAGATTGGTGTATAGGTGGGAAGGGAAGGGCGTAGGAGGGGGGGAGGGGAGGGAAGGGCGTGAGAGGGGGAGGGGGAGAAGGGAAGGGCGTGAGAGGGGGAGGGGGGTAAGGGGAAGAGGAGAGGGGGAGGGGGGTAAGGGGAAGAGGAGAGGGGGAGGGGGATATGAATGTGAGGGAGTGGGGGTAAGGGGAAGAGGAGAAGGGAGAGGGAGAGGGAGGGTGGAAGAGGGAGGGAGGGGGATATGAATGTGAGGGAGGTGGGTAAGGGGAAGAGGAGAGAAGGGGGGGGAGGAGGAGGGCGTGAGAGGGGGGGGGGAGTTTTGGGAGGGAGGTGGGGGTAAGGGAAAGAGGAGAGAAGAAGGGGGGGGAGAGGGGGAGGGGGAGAAGGGGAGGGAGGAGGGAATGGGGGAAAGGGGAGATTGGGGAGGGAGGTGGGGGTAAGGGGAAGAGGTGAGGGGGAGGGAGGGGGGAAGGGGAGGACGTGGAAGGGAGGTGGGGGTAAGAAGAGGTGAGGGGGAGGGGTGGAGAGGAGGTGGGGGTAAGGGAAAGGGTGGGGAATTAGAGGAAAGGGCGGGGGGAGTGGGAGGGAGGAAAAGAGGGAGGGAGGGAGGGGTGAGGAGAGGGGGGGAGGGAGTAAGAGAAAGAAGAAGAGGAAGGGGATAAGAGGAAAGAGGAGGGGGGGGGGAGGAGAGGAGATTCCTCGCTGTAGGCACTTTCTCCGCCATTTTCTATTTGTTTGTTTGTTTATTTTCTCGCGTGCTACTTTACACGCTTACGTTTCTCTTCTCTGATACATGATTTTAAATATCCTCTCTCTCTCTCTCTCTTTCCACATTTTCTTCCTATCTCTCTCTCCCCCTCCCTCTCTCTTTCTACATTTTCTTCCTCTCTCTCTCTCTCTCTCTCTCTCTCTCTCTCTCTCTCTCTCTCTCTCTCTCTCTCTCTCTCTCTCTCTCTCTCTCTCTCGCTCTCTCTCTCTCTCTCTCCCTTCCCCCTCTCCCTCTCCCACACCCTTTCTCTTTCCACATTTTCTTCCTCTCTCTCTCTCTCTCTCTACCTTCCTCCTTCTCTTCCATGTGTTTATCCAATTATCATACGACTTATGTAAACCATCACAGTTTGTCGTTCTGGTAGACGAATCCGATGATAAACATGGCGGCACAAATTCGCGTAACGGACTTCACGTTCTAAATCATGATAAAACTCGGCTAACCTTAATTCTTTTCCTTCAGATCGACTTGGTCTAGCGTTCGTGTAGGTTGTGGATTACGTGTTTGCTGTTTTGTGTACTTGGTGTTTGTGTTTTGGAGGTAGTATTTGGCATTTCTTATTTTCTCTTCGGATTACCTCGCGCCGTTCGTGTGAATGTGCCCGGATTCACGCGGATACATTTTTGTTTGTGTCTGTCCAAGAATTTCTGGTAAAAAAGTTTGTAATATTTACGTACCCTGTTGAGAAATGAATTCGAATTAGTGTATTTACTGTGAAAATAAGTGTCATACAGTGAAAAGAGTAGTAAATTACAAGAAATTACTATCAAATACTATTATTTTTTTTAGTATATAAAACACAAAGAAAATGGAAAAATGGCGACTTA
>BOPN01001405.1:202500-207500 GCA_017312705.2 Penaeus japonicus
CTTCCTCTTCCTCCATGTCTTCACTTTTTTTCTTCCTTCTCTTCATCGTCATCATCATCATCATCACATCACCATTATCAAGCATTGCTCCCAAACGCGAAAATTCGAACTTTTGATATAATTATCACTATCTTTCTTTTAATCTATTTAATGATCTATCTATCTCTATATCTATTTACATCTCTATTTATTTATCTGTAACAGATGAAAATCAAAATGTAGCCATTAATTTTGGCATTTTTCTATTGTAAAAGATTACAGATTTTTATTTTTTTTATTTTTTTTATTTTTTTAAGGGAAAGAAATATAAAAACGTTTATGTTAACTGTATCTTACTGTATTACATATTTGAATATAACAGTTTCGCTTGCGTCACAACTTACACACACACAAACAAACAAACAACTAACCAACCAACCAAACACACGTATACAAACAAACACATATATACACACATACACAGACACACCCACACACACTCGCTCTTACACCCACCCACATAAACACAACCATACAAACACACACACACACACAAATACATCTACACAACCAACCAAACACACATAAACACAAACACACACAAACACCCCCCCCCCCCACAACAAACCAACCAAACACACAAACAAACACAAATATAACTCCCCTATCCCCAGAAACAAATGTTCTGTCCTTGTTCTTCCAGGTTCACAAGATAACATTTCCGATCCACTGCAAGAACATCAGCTGTTTGAAGGTGACATTGTTGCTTCGTCTGATCAGCTGATTCAGGAGTTTACGGTGAGTGAGATATTTTGGGATAAGTGTTGTTGTTGTTGTTATCATTATTATTATTATCATTATTATTATTATTATTATTGTTGTTGTTGTTGTTGTTGTTTACGGTGAGAGATGTGTTGGATTAAGTGTTGATCTTGTTATTATTATTGTTCTTGTCGTTCCTATTGTTGTTATTATTATTATTATTATTATTATTATTATTATTATTGCTATAAGTATCATCATTATTGTTTACGGTGAGAAAGATGTGTTAACGTGAGAAGTGTTGATGATATTAATGTTATAATTATTATCCTTTTATGGCTATTATTATGATTATCGGTTATCACTATTTTTTTCGTTAATGTCATTGGTGTTATAATCAATTTGATTGTCTTTGTTAGTATTTTGTTATCAATATTATATTGATAATCTTTACGATAAAATAGTGATTCAAATGACTGAGGGAGGATGATCAAGGTGATAATAATGATAATAATATAATGATGATAGTGATAATGATATATATTTGATGATGATAATGATGGTAATGATGATGATAATGATAACGATGGTGATAATAATAATGATGATCAAATTAACGATGATACTAATAATGGTAACAATGATGGTAATGAAAACATAATGATAATAATGACAAAACTATAAATATTATTGATATTGTTAGTTTCATTATTGTTATTGTTATCATTTTTGTTGTTAGTATTATCATAGGTTATGTCATTATCATTAGTAGTGGTAGTGTCATTATGATCATCATCACCCTCACCCTCACCTCCACCCTTTCTCCTACCCTCACCCTCACCCCATCACCCCCACCCTTTCTCCATAACCCTAACGGTACATACCACATCCACAAACCTAATTACAACCCCAACCACAACCACAAACCCAGTAACAACCACAACCCCAATTACAACCCCAATCACAACCCCAATCACAGCCACAACCCCAATCACAGCCACAACCCCAATCACAGCCACAACCCCAATCACAGCCACAACCCCAATCACAGCCACAACCCCAATTACAACCATAACCACAACCCCCCACCCCACCGAACCCCAATTACAACCCCAACCCCACCGAACCCCACCAATCCCCCCCTTACGCGGCCCGTGTCTTGGAGCCGTGCAAGCGCCCCCGACTGGACCCGAGCGAAGCGCGTGGCTGAGCAAGCAAAGGTTAAGTTGCTCTGATCCCAAAACAAACAAACACACACCTTGGTACTTGACGCTTTAATCCTCTCCTTGCCTTCCCCTCTTATTATTGGGTCCTTTTTTTATTGTTGTTATTGTTGCTTTTGCTTTTTGTTTTTGCTTTTGTTTTTTGGACTCTTCTTTTTTTCTTTTCTTGATCTTATTTTTTTTTCTTCATCTTTTCACTCTTCGTTTTTTAGTCTTTTTCTTTTCATTCTTCTTCGTCTTTTCTTTTATTTTCATTCGTCTTCTTCAATCTTTTTTCTTCTTTTCCTTTTTCCCTTATTCTTTTCATTATTATTCTTCTTTTCCCTCTTCTTCCTCTGTCATTCATTCTCCTTTTTCTTCCTCTTGTCACTTTTCTTATTCTTTTTCTTTTCACGCTTCCTTTCCCTAATTTCCTTCTTCTCTTACTCATTGTCCTCCTTCTTCTTCTTCTTCCTCTCTTTTTCTTCTTCTGCTTCTTCTTCTCATCATCATCATCAAATTTCATTAATTTTCCTTCTTTGTCTTATTTTCCCTCTTCTTTTTTCCTTCTTCTTTTTCTCCTTCCCCTTTTTCTCTTCCACTATTCTCCTTCTTCTTCTCTTTTCTTCTTCTTTTCTCCCTTTCATTCATTGACCTTCTCCTTCTTCTGTTTTCTCTTTCTTTCCCCTTCCCTCGTTTTCCTTCTTTTCGTTACTCTAATCTCTCTCTCCTTTACTCTTCCCGTCTATCTCTTTTTCTTCACCTTTCCCCTCATCCCTTTTTTCTTCCCTCCCCCCTTTCTCTCTCTCTCTCACTCTCTGTCTCTCTTTTCTCTCTTTTTGTCTCTTTCTCTCTCTTTCTTTATCTCTATATCCCCTCCTCCTTCTCTTCCTCCTCCCCCTCCTCCTCCTCTTCCTCCCCCACCTCCTCCTCCTCCTCTTCCTCCCCTTCCCCTCTCCCTCCCACTCTCCCTCCCCCTCCGAATTTAAGCTGCTCCTTGAAGAGGTAACCCTCGAAATACGAGTAACTTGAGACACCGACCGAGGAGGAGCTTTGGAGTGACGCCTCGAAGAAGCCTGTCAAGGAATATGTTTTTTTTTCTTCTTCTTCTTCTTTCTATTTATGTCTACGATGTGTCTACTGGTCGGTCGATATATCACCGGGCCTTCGGGGTGGTTGGTGTAGGCTCTGGTTATACTGTGTATGGGCAAATATGTTTGTGTTTGTGTGGGTGTGTGTTTGTGTGGGTGTGTGTACGTGTGTGTGTGTGTGTGTGTGTGTTTGTGTTTGTGTTTGTGTGTGTACGTGGGTGTGTGTGCGTGTGGGTGTGGGTGTGTTTGTTTGTGTGTGTCTGTAGGTGTGTGTGTGTTTGTATTTGTGTTTGTGTGTGTGCGTTTGTGTGTGTGTTTTTGCTTGTGTTTGTGTGTACGTGTGTGTGTGTGTGTGTGTGTTTGTGTTTGTGTGTGCGCCAGTGTGTGTGTGTGTGTGTGTTTGTGTGTACGTGTGTGTGTGTGTTTGTGTGTATGTCTATGTCTGTGTCTCTGTCCGAGTGTGTGTATCAGTGTGTGTGTATGTATGTATGTACGTACGTATGATGTACGTATGTATGTATGTATGCATGTATGTGTATATATGTGTATAGGAATATAAAGGTATGATCTCTCGACAGACCAAAAACCTCGCCACAGACTTCCCAGAGAGCGCGGTTCTAACCTGCCTCTTCATAAAAAAAAATTAAAAAAAATTGAAAAAGGCCCACTACAGGAACACAATCAGCAGGCACTCATCACAGCTACGAGATGTAGATGACGTCCTTATCATCGTCCTCAGGAGATCATGCTTGCGATTAATGCTGAATGCTGAGTGTCAGAAGGCACCCTCTCCTCGACGCCATGATCCGTCGGGTTGATTGTGACCTCCGCGTCCAGAAAATCAACCATTCAACCAATCAAGTTGATTTCATCCACAATTCCTCCCCGCACACAACAGCAATACTAAATCGGGAGTCGTTATTGGTTTCTTTCTCTGGTCTTTGGTGATTCGTATGGCCTGAATTTATTGATGGTGAGATAGAGTATGTTGTTAAAGTCGTTGTGAAACATCTGTACCTCTGGGGATGGTTTCTGAATCTCCGAAAGAAGGGAGAGTTCATTATAACGAGGTCACGCGCCGAACCCTCCCTCCTATTCCTCCTCCTCCCGCTCCTCCTTTTCCTCCTACTCTTTCTCCTCCTCCTCCTCCTCCTCCTCCTCCTCCTCCTTTTCCTGCTCCTCCTCCTTCTCTTTTCCTGCTCCTCCTCCTCCTTATCATCCTCCTCCTCTTCCTCCTCCCCCTTTTCCTCCTCCTCCTCCTCCTCCTCCCCTCTTCCTCCCTCTCCTCCTCCTCCTCCTTTTCCTCCTCCTTTTCCTCCTCCTCCTCCTCCTCCTCCTCCTCCTCCTCCTCCTCCTCCTCCTCCTCCTCCTCCTCCTCCTCCTCCTTTTCCTGCTCCTCCTCCTCTCCTCCTCCTCTTCTTCCTCTTCCTCATCCTCCTTCTTTTCCTCCTCCTCCTCCCCTTTCTAAGTTCCTAGTATCGCCTCATAACAAATATTTCTGTAACACCATCAAAATCGTAGTTACTTCTGGTACAAGACGGTGTAGTCTAAAACAGACAGACAGACAGACAGACAGCCGCCCACAAACAGCCCTGACAGCGCCTTATCACACCACAGACCGTGTAGCATATCTCATAGATCATTCTATGGTGAAACGGGGGCGTGGTTTCAGTACCAGAATCAGCGTCCATCCATCCATCCATCACCACGGAACTTCCAACGTCAAAGTGGTGCATGTGGATGAAGTAAGCAGGACATCCACCAGACTGGAAGCGAGCCAAGGTGATCCATGAAGGGATAATAACATAATAAACATAATAAAGGGATAATAAACATAAAAAAGGGAAATGGAGGAAGCTGCAGATATCGCGACGGAGATGAACAAGCAGATTCAAATTATCGAAGGTCGTGGCAATGTTTATGATGTGGATGAAGAGCGACTTGTCATGGGTGTCAGGTGGTTAGT
>BOPN01001405.1:212500-215000 GCA_017312705.2 Penaeus japonicus
CCTGTTCCTCGCTTTCTCTCTCTCCCTCTCGCACTCACTCTCTCTTTCTCTTTCTTTCTTTATCTCCTTTGCCTTTCTCTCTCCCTCCTCCTTTTCCCTCCCTCTCTCCCTCCCCCTTTCCCTCTCTATATCCCTCCCTCTCTCCCTTTCCCTTCCCCTCCATCTCTCCCTCTTCCCTTTCCCTCTCTCCCTCCCCCTTTCCCTCTCTATATCCCTCCCCCTTTTCCCTCCCTCTCTCCCTTTCCCTTCCTCTCTCCCTCTTCCCTTTCCCTCTCTCCCTATCTCCCTCCTCTTTTCCCCTCCATCTCTCCATTTCCCTCCCTCTCTCCCTCCTTCATCCCCTTCCCTCCCTCTCTCCCCTTCTCTCCCTCTCCTTCCCTCTCTTTCTCTCCCTCTCTCCCTTTCCCTCTCTTTCCCTCACACTCTTCCCATCTCCCTCTCTTCCTCCTCTCTCCTCCCTTCTCCTCCCTCCCTCTCTTCCTGTCTTCCTTCTCCTTCTCTCCCTCCTCCCATCCCCCTCTCTTCCTCTCTCCCTCCTCCCTCACTTCCTCCTTTTTCCCCTCCATCTCTCCCTTACCTCCCTCTCTCCCTATTCCCTCTCTCTCTCTCTCTCCTCCCTCACTTCCTCCTTTTTTCCCCTCCCTATCTCCCTTTTCCCTCCCTCCCTCCTCTCTCCCCTCACTTCCTCTCAAACCTTTCAACTCGTCCTGATTTGCCAGCGGATAAATCATTCTGCACGAGACCCAGCAACGTGTGTGCGTGTGTGTGTGTGTGTGTGGGGGGGGGGGGGGATGAGCGGGTTTGTGAGTGTGTGGTGTGTGTGTGTGTGTGTATGTATGGGGGACGGATGAGTGAGGGTGTGGTGGAGAGGTTGTTTGTGTGTGTGTGTGTGTGTGTGTGGGGAGGGATGGGTGGGGGGTTGTGTGTGTGTGTGCGTGTGTGTGTGTGTGTGTGTGTGTGTGTGTGTGTGTATGGGGAGGGATGGGTGGGGGGTTGTGTGTGTGTGTATGGGGGAGGGATGAGTGAGGTTGTGGTTGTGTGTGTGTGTGTGCGTGCGTGTCTGCGTGTCTGCACATATGCGTACGTCTCCGTGTTTGCCGGCATACGCGTATAGGTTCATATCTGATAAGTGGGCAAGTCCCCCCACGCCACCCCACCCCACCCCCACCCACGCGTGCCTCCGTGTATGCGTCCGTATCTCAACATGTGTCTCAGCGCCCGTTTCCTTCGGCGAGAGACCTTGACGTGTCCCCTCTTTCACCCTCAGACAACCCGCAACGCCATCACCAGCCTGAAGGGGAGGTGGCCGGAAGCGACAGTGCCTTACAAGATCTCGGCGTCCTTGCGTAAGTCTTTGAGGGAAAGGATTTTGGATTTTGGTTTTCTTTCTTCTGCTTTTTTGTTTCTTTCTTTTTTTTCTTGTTTTCGTCTTTTCTTCTTTTTTTCTTCTTTTTTCCTTTTTTTTCTTCGTTTTCTTATTTTTCTTTTTTTTTCTTTTTCTTCTATTCTTGTTTTCCTTCTTTTTCTTCTTTTTCCTCTTTTTTTCTTTTTCTTCTATTCTCCTTTTCCTTCTTTTTTTCTCTTTTCTTCTTCTTTTCCTTTCTCTCATTCCATTCTACTTCTATTATTTATATTCTTGTCTATATTCACCTCTTTCTTCTTTCTCCCTCTCTCTTTCCCTCTATTTATCTTCTATCATCTTCTCCCTCTTTCTCTCCCACCATCCGCTTCCTTTTATCCCCTCCCTCTTTCCCTTCCTCCATCTACCTCCTTCTCTCCTTCCCTCTTTCCCTTCTCTTTCCATCTACCTCCTATCATCCCTTCTCTCTCTTTCTCCTTCTATCTTCTCCATTCTTCTCCTTCTCTCCAATTCCCTCCCATTCTCTCTCTCCCTCTTCCCTCCTTTTCTTCTCGCCTCCCTCCCTCCCTCCACCTCCTATAACTCCCTTCCTTTTTCCCTCCACCTCCTATAGCCCCCTCCCTCCCTTCCTCCCTCCCTCCCTCCACCTCCCATAACCCCCTCCCTCCCTCCCTCCACCTCCCATAACCCCCTCCCTCCCTCCCTCCACCTCCTATAACCCCTTCCCTCCCTCCCTCCCTCCCTCCACCTCCCATAACCCCCTCCCTCCCTCCCTCCACCTCCTATAACCCCCTCCCTCCCTCCTTCCCTCCACCTCCTATAACTCCCTTCCTTTTTCCCTCCCTCCCTCCCTCCCTCCATCTGATCTTCTCCCCTCCCTCTTCCCCTCCACCCTCCTTCCATCCACCTCTTATCACCCTCTCCCTCTCTTCTTCTCTTCTTCTCTCCATCCACGATAAAAATAAAGAAAGGCGTTTGAAGATAACGTAAAATAAAAATGAAATAAAGAATAAAGATATAGATGGAGAGAGAAGGAGATAGATTAATATCTCTTTTATATTTTTTTTCTCTTGCCTTTTTTTAGATATATAAATGCGGAAGGAAGTATAATATTATTTATTACAATTGTTTATCAGTCTT
>BOPN01001405.1:220000-250000 GCA_017312705.2 Penaeus japonicus
TGGGTCGTCCTCTGTACTGATATTCTGTCTTCCCTCTGTGGTTTCATTGTCTTGTTTTCCCCCAGGTTCGCATTATTCTGTTTTCCTCTCTCGTGTTCGCATTATTCTGTTTTCCTCTCTCGTGTTCGCATTATTCTGTTTTCCTCTCTCGAGCGTCTTCTGTTTTCTTCTCTCGTGTTCGCATTATTCTGTTTTCCTCTCTGTCGCATTATTCAATTTTCCTCTCGTGTTCGCATTTATCTGTTTTCCTCTCGTGTTCGCATTATTCTGTTTTCCCTCTCGTTCGCATATTCTGTTTTCCTCTCGTGTTCGCATTATTCTGTTTTCCTCTCAGTTCCAGATGACTACTTCTCTCTCGTGTTCGCATTATTCTGTTTTCCTCTCTCATGTTCGCATTATTCTGTTTTCCTCTCTCGTGTTCGCATTATTCTGTTTTCCTCTCTCGTGTTCGCATTATTCTGTTTTCCTCTCTCGTGTTCTGCATTATCTGTTTTCCTCTGTGTTCGATATTCTGTTTTCTGCCTCTAGCCTGGGACATCTTCTGGTTTTTCCTCTCATGGTGTCTGCATTGGCTCTCTTTTCTGCCTCTCAGTGTCTGTATTTATTCTCTAGTTTTCTCTCTCGTGTTCGCATTATTCTGTTTTCCTCTCTCGTGTTCGGTTTATTCTGGTCGATCTCCTCGTGTTCTAGTTTCCTTCTGTCTTCCTCTCGTGTTCGCATTATTCTGTTTTCCTCTCTCGTGTTCGCATTATTCTGTTTCTTCTCTTTCGTGTTCGCATTATTCTGTTTTCCTCTCTCGTGTTCGCATATTCTGTTTTCTCTCTCGTGGTCTGCTTCATCTGTCAGACTCTCTCAGAAACCCGGGTTTCTTCTGTTTTCCTCTCCTGTGTCTCGACATTCTGTTCTTTTCCCAGTTCTGCATTATTCCTGTATTCCTCTCGTGGTTCGCATTTATTCTGTTTCTCTCTCTCTGTGTTCTCTGATTATTCTGTTTTCCTGTTCATTTATTCTGTTCTCTCTCAAAATTGTAATTTTTATTCTGTTCTTCCTCAGGTCTGTGATTATCTCTGTCTTTCCTCTCGTGTTCCGCATTGTTCTGTCTTTCCTCGTGTCTTCGCATTTATTCTGTTTCCTCTCGTGTTCAGATATTCTGTTTTCTCTCTCTCGTGTTCGCTTTGATGTCTTGTTTTCCTCTCTCGTGTTCGGTTTATTCTGTTTTCCTCTCTCGTGTTCGCATTATTCTGTTTTCTTCTCTCGTGTTCGGCTTATCTTGTCGTCCTCCTCTCTCGTGTTCGCATTATTCTGTTTTCCTCTCGTGTTCGCATTATTCTGTTTTCCTCTCTCGTGTTCGCATTATTCTGTTTTCCTCTCGTGTTCAAGGACATTTCTCTGAGTCTTCTGTTTTCTTCTCTGTTCGTATTATTCTGTTTTCCTCTCTGGTGTTCGGTTTATTCTGTCGTCCTCTCTCGTGTTCGCATTATTCTGTTTTCCTCTCTCGTGTTCGGTTTATTCTGTTTTCCTCTCTCGAGCGTCTTTCTGTTTTCTCGTGTTCGGTTTATTCTGTCGTCCTCTCTCGTGTTCAGATATTCTGTCTTCCTCTTTCGTGTTCGTATTTATCTTAGTCTTTTCCTCTCTCGTGTTCGCATTATTCTGTTTTCTTCTCTCGTGTTCGCATTATTCTGTTTTCCTCTCTCGTGTTCGCATTATTCTGTTTCTTCTCTCGAGCGTCTTTCTGTTTTCTTCTTCCCTGTTCCCGACATTGCCCTGTTCTTCCCTCTGTGTTCTCGGCTCAGCTCCTTTCGTCCTCTCCGCGTGTTCAGATATTCTGTTTTCCTCTCCTCGTATCTTTGATGACATTGTCTTCCTCTGCTGTGGTTCAGTTTATTCTGTCGTCCTCTCTCGTGTTCGCATTATCTGCCTTTCCTCCTGCTCGCATTTATTCTGTTCTCTCCTGTCTGAGTTTATATTCTGCTCTTCCTCTCTTGAGCGCTTCTGTTTTCTTTCTCTCTTGTGTTCGGTTTATTCTCTCGTCCTCTGTCAGTTCGCATTATTCTGTCTTCCCCTCTCCCTGTGTTCGCATTATTCTGTTTTCCTCTCTCGTGTTCGCATTATTCTGTTTTCCTCGAGCGTCTGTTTTCTCTTCTCCATACTTGGCTCATTCTGTCATCACCTTCTGTGTCTGCATTATTCTTTCCTCCTAAGTTCAAGCCATTTCTTCATCTCTCCTGCTTGCATTTATTCTGTTTTCCTCCTGTGTCTGATGACTTGTTTTCCTGTGTTCGGTTTATTCTGTCGTCCTCCTGTGTTCGCATTATTCAGTTTTCCTCTCTCGTGTTCGCATTATTCTGTTTTCCTCTCGTGTTTGGCTTATCTATTCTTCTGAGCGCTCTTCTGTTTTCTTCTCTCGTGTTCGGTTTATTCTGTCGTCCTCTGTCGTGTTCGTACTATTCTGTCTTCCTCTCTCGTGTTCGCATTATTCTGTTTTCCTCTGCTCGTATTCTGTTTTCCCTGTGGTTCGTGATTATTCTGCTTTCTCTGTCTTATTATTCTTCCCCTCTTTGTGTTCGCATTATTCTGTTTTCCTTCCTGTGTCTGCATTTATTCTGTTTCCTCTGTCTGCCTTCATTATCTGTCTTCCCTCAGTCTTCAGCATTATTCTGTTTCTCTCTCATGGTTCGTGACATTCTGTTTTCCTCTGTCTGATATTCTGTCTTCCTCATGTTCGCATTATTCTGTTTTCCTCTCGTGTTCGCATTATTCTGTTTTCCTCTCGTGTTCTTCAAGATATTCTTCTGTTTTCCTCTGTGTTCGGTTTATCTCTCTGTCAGTCCTCTCTGTGTGTTCAAGTATTTATCTCTGTTTTCCTCCTGGTAATCGCAATATTCTGTTTCCTCTGTCTTCATTATTCTGTTTTCTCTCTGCCCGCATTGTCTGTTCTTCTCTGTGTTCGGTTTATTCTGTCGTCCTCTCTCGTGTTCGCATTATTCTGTTTTCCTCTCTCGTGTTCGTATTATTCTGTTTTCCCTCTTTTCAGTGTCTGACATCTCTGTTTTCCTCTTGTGCTCTTTGATATTCTGTTTTCCTCTCGTGTTCGGTTTATTCCTGTTCTCCTCTCTTGAGCCGTCTTCTTCTTCTTCGTGTTCGCCGTATTATTCCCTGTTTTCCTCTCTTGTGTTCGGTTTATTCTGTCGTCCTCTCTCGTGTTCGCATTATTCTGTTTTCCTCTCTCGTGTTCGGCTTTATTTCTGTTTTCCTCGTGTTCAAGATGACTTCTGTTTTCCTCTCCTCGTGTTCTATTATTCTGCTCTCTGTGTTCAATGGTCTGTTTTCCCCGTCTTGACATCTGTTTTTCCTCGTCTGGTTACTCTGGTTTGCCTCGTGTTCGCATTGTTCTGCTTCCCTGCATTCATGCATTATCTTCTGAAGCTCTCTCGGTTCGGTTTATTCTGTCATGCCTGTAGTCTGGGCAGATTATTCTGTTTTCCTCTCGTGTTCGCATTATTCTGTTTTCCTCTCTCGTGTTCGCATTATTCTGTCTTCCTCTCTCGTGTTCGCATTATTCTGTCTTCCTTTCTCGTGTTCGCATTATCCTGTCTTCCTCTCTCGTGTTAGCATTATTCTGTATTCCTCTCTTGTGTTTGGATTATTCTGTTTTCCTCTCTCGTGTTCGCATTATTCTGTTTTCCTCTCTCGTGTTCGCATTATTCTGTTTTCCCCTCTCGTGGTTCGCATTTTTTTATTCTGTCTTCCTCTGTGTTAGTATTTATCTTGCCTCCCTCTCGTGTTCGCATTATTCTGTTTTCCTCTCTCGTGTTCTGTGATTGACTGCCTCTTCCTCCTCTGCTAGGCACACTTGGGTTTCCCCTCGTGTCTTTCAAAATATTCTGTTTCCTCCGTGTCTTCGCATTATTCTGTTCTTCCTCCAGGTTCTGGGATATTTCTTTGTTTTCCTCTCGTGTCTGACATTGGTGCTTCCTCTCTGTGTCTTTCTGATTATCTCTGTTTTCCTGCTCCTGTGATGACTGTCTCTCTCAACGACATTCTGCTTCTCCTGCCTGTGATATCTCTGCTCTCTCCTGCCTGCATATTCTGTCACCCTCTCGTGCCCGCATTATTCTGTCGTCCTCTCGAGTGTCTCTGCTTCTCCCTCAGGTTCGCACTATTCTGTTTTCCTCTCTCGTGTTCCATTGCCCTGTCTTCCTCCTGTTCTATTATTCTGTTTTCCCTCTCACGACCGCGATAATCTGTTTCCTCTCCTGTGCCTGGTTCCTCATTCTGCTTCTCCCCAGTTCCTGGCCATTCTGCTCTCTGTGTCTGGCACATCTCTGTTCTCCTCCTCATGTCTGGTTGACTGTAGTTCTCCTGTCTGCATGATTCTTGTTTTCCTCCTCGTGGTTCGGTTTTATTCTACGTCCCCCTCTGGAGTGTCTCTGTTTTCCTTTGTCTTTCTGGTTTATTCTGTCGTCCTCTCTCGAGTGTCTTCTGTTTTCCTCTCTCGTGTTCGGTTTATTCTGTCGTCCCTCTCGAGGCCTTCTGTTTTCCTGCCTGGTTTATTCTGTCGTCCTCTCTCGAGTGTTCTTTCTTGCTCTCCTCCACTGTCTGATTATCTGCTTTCCCTGTCTGCTTTGTTCCTGGCCCTCTCTCGAGTGTCTTCTCTTGCTTTCTTCCCTGCCTGATTGATTCTGTTTCTTCTCTCTCGTGTTCGTATTATTCTCTTTTCCTCTCTTCAGGAGTCTGGTTTGATTTGTCGTCCTCTTCTTCGTGTTCGCATTATTCTGTTTTCCTCTCTCGTGTTCGGTTTATTCTGTTTTTCTCTCTTGAGCGTTTCTCCTGTTTTCCTCCTGTGTTCAGCTGATTTGGTCGTCAGTTTCGTGTTCTGCATTTGATTCTGCTTTCCCTCGTGTTCGCATTATTCAGTTTTCCTCTCTCAGGTCTGCATCTTCTGTTTTCCCTCTGTTCAGGCTGTTCTGGCTGTCACTTCTCAAAGTTCTTCGTATTTCATTCTGTTTTCCTCTCATGTTCCAGATATTCTGTTTCCCTCTCATGTTCGCATTATCTTGCTTTCCCCGTGGTTCGATATTCTGTTTTCTCCTCCTGCACTGGTTTATTCTGTCGTCCTCTCAAAGTTCAACATCATTCTGTTTTCCTCTCTCGTGTTCGCATTATTCTGTTTTCTTCTCTCGTGTTCGGTTTATTCTGTCGTCCTCTCTCGTGTCTATGCATTATTCCTCAGTCTTCCTCTTGCCTGCATTATTCTGTTTTCCTCTCTCATGTTCGCATTATTCTGTTTTCCTCTCTCGTGTTCGCATTATTCTGTTTTCCTCTCGTGTCTTGATATTCTGCTCCTCTCTGTGTTCGCATTATTCTGTTTTCCTCTCCACTGCATTATCTTCAGTTCTTCTCCTCTGTAATTCGCATTATTCTGTTTTCCTCTCTCGCGGTTCGCATTATCTTGCTTTCCTCCGTCTTATTTATCTGCCTTCCTCGGTTCGACGACTTGTCAGCCTCCTGAGTATGGCTCACTGTTTTCCTCTCTCGCGTTCGCATTATTCTGTTTTCCACGTATTCGTGATAATTCTGTTTTTCCTCCTTCTCGTGTTCTGGTTTATCTGTTTTTCCTCGTGTTCACATTATTCTGTTTTCCTCTCGTGGTTCACATTATTCTGTTTTCCTTTCTCGAGTTCGGTATTATTCTGTTTTCCTCTCTCGTATTCGATTAATTTCGTTCTTCTCTCTTGTTCTGTTATCTGATGTCTCCTCGAAAGGGGGTTCCTCGTTTTCCTCTCTCGTGTTCGGCTTATTCTGTCGTCCTCTCTCGAGTGTCTTCTGCTTTCTCCTCTCTCTGTTTCGGTTTATTCTGTCGTCCTCTCTCGAGTGTCTTCTGTTTTCCTGTTCGGTTTATTCTTGTTCAGTCCTCCTTGAGTGTCTTCTGTTTTCCTCTCTCGTGTTCACATTATTCTGTTTTCCTCTCTCGTGTTCGGTTTATTCTGTTTTCCTCGTGTTCCGCATTATCTGCTTCCTCTGTACTGGTTTATTCTGTCAGTCCCTCCTCTAGAGTGTCTTCTGTTTTCCCTCTCAGTTCGGTTTATTCTGTCTTCCTCTCTCAAGTGTCTTCTGTTTTCCTCTCTCGTGTTCGTGATATTCCTGTTTCTCATGTCTGATTATCTGTTTCTTCTCTGAAAACCAGATTATTCTGCTTTCCTCTCGGTCTGCTTATTTTATACTCTGAGGTGAGTCTACTGTTTTCCTCTCTCGTGTTCGCATTATCTGTTTTCCCACGGTTCTATAATTCTGTTTTCCTCTCTGCCCGGCTCTTATTCTGTTTTCCTCCTGTCTACATTATTCTGTTTTCCTCTGCATTCACATTATTCTGTTTTCCTCTCGTGTTCGTGTGATGATCTGTTTTCCTCTCTCGTGTTCGTATTATCTTGTTTTCCTCTCGTGTCTGCATTATTCTGTTTTCTCTCTCTCGTGCTCCGTGATTATTCTGTTTTCCTCTCTCGTGTTCGTTTTATTCTGTCGTCCTCTCTCGAGTGTCTCCTGTTTTCCTCTCTCGTGTTCGGTTTATTCTGTCGTCCTTCTCCTCGAAAGTGTCTTCTGTTTTCCTCTCTCTCGCGGTTTAGTTCTGTCGTCCCTCTCTCGAGTGTCTTCTGTTTTCCTCTCGTGTTCGCATTATTCTGTTTTCCTCTCTCGTGTTCGGTTTATTCTAGTTTTTCCCTCTCTGTATCTTCAGAATATTCTTATTTTCCTCTTTCTTGCCTGAATATTCCTGTCGTCCTCTCTCGAGTGTCTTCTGTTTTCCTCTCTCGAGTTCGGTTTATTCTGTCGTCCTCTCTCGAGTGTCTTCTGTTTTCCTCTCGCTTTCGGTTTATTCTGTCGTCCTCTCGAGTGTCTTCTGCTTTTCCTCAGCCCTGGCTTCAGCTCTTGTCCTCTCAGTGTGCCTCTGTTTTCCTCTCTCTGTGTTCGGTTTATTCCATTGCCTTCTCTGAAGTCTTTCTGTTTTCCTCTCTGTTCTGTTTATTCCGTCGTCCTCTCTCGAGTGTCTTCTGTTTTCCTGTCGGTTCTGAGGATTACTCTGCTTCTCCTTTCTTGTCTGCATTATTCTGTCTTTCCCACGTGTTCGCATTATTCTGTTTTCCTCTCGTGTTCGGTTTTTCCTGTCAGTCCCTCCTTGAGTGTCTTCTGCTTCCTTCGTGTTCGGGCATTAATTTTTCTTTTCCTCTCACTCCTGCATTATCTGCTTTCCCTCTCTTCATGTCTGCCGTTCCACAGCTCCCTCTCTGAGTGTCTTCTGTTTTCCTCTCGTGGTTTGCATTGCTCCTGCTTTCCTCTGTTCTCTTCGTATTATCTCTGTTTCCTCTCTCTGCTCCGCATTATTCTGTTTTCCTCCTTGTGTTCGCATTATTCTGTTTTCCTCTCAGGTTCAGATTATCTGCTCTTCTCTCTCAGCACCGGTTTATTCTGTCAGTCCTTCGTATATTCTGTGATTATTCTGTTTTCCTCCTCTGTGGTTCTGGTTTATTCTGTTTTCCTCTCTCGTGTTCGTATTATTCTGTTTTCCTCTCTTGTGTCTGTAAGTTTATTCTGTTTTCCTCTGTGCCTGCTTATTCTGTTTTCCTCTCGTAGCTGCTCTCTGTTTTCTTTCGTGTTCGTGATTATTCTGTTTTCTCTCTTGTGCCTCATTTATTCAATAGTCTCGCCCTCTCGTATTCGCATTATTCTGTTTTCCTCTCTCGTGTTTGGTTTATTCTGTTTTTTTCTCTCGAGATGCCTTTCTGTTTTCCCTCCCGTGTCTGGTTTATTCTGTCGCTGTCTCTCGTGTTCGCATTATTCTGTTTTCCTCCTCATGTTCTATTATTCTAAGTTTTCCCCGTCTGTTTATTCTGTTTTCTCTCTGTTCTGGCTTATCTGGCTGCTGCCTCCTGCTCCCATTACTTTTCCCTGTACCGCATTATTCTGTTTTCCTCTCTCGTGTTCTGTTTATTCTGTTTTCCTCTCCCGTGTTCGGTTTATTTGCCGTCGTCTGCCTGATATTCCTTATTTTCCTCTCTGTTCTGCATTATTCTGTTTCTCTTTGTTCGCATTATTCTGTTTTCCTCTCGTGTTCAGATATTCTGTTTTCCTCTCTCGTGTTCGCATTATTCTGTCTTCCTCTCTCGTGTTCGGTTTATTCTGTCGTCCTCTCTCGTGTTCGCATTATTCTGTTTTCCTCTCTCGTGTTCGCATTATTCTATTTTCCCTCTCAGGTTCATTTATCTTTGCTTTTCCTTTGTGGTTTTGTGGATTTTTTCTGTTTTCCTTTCGTGCTTGCACTACTGTCATCCTCTGAGCAGTTCTTTTTCCTCCTTGTACTCGGCATTATTCTGTTTTCCTATCTCGTGTTTGCATTATTCTGTCGTCCTCTCTCGTGGTTCTCTGATTATCTCTGGAACGTCCTCTGAGGCCTCTGCTTCCTCTCTCTCGTGTTCTATTTCATTCTGTTTTCCTCTCGTGTTCGCAGTATTCTTTTCCTCTCTCGTGTTCGCATTATTCTGTTTTCCTCTCTCAGTTCTGCTTGAGTTTGCCACTTCTTGAGGCCACTTTTGTTTTCCTCTCGTGTTTGGTATTGTCTGTTTCTCCACGTGTTCGCATAATTGCTTTCCTCTACTGTTCGACATTATTCTGTTTTCCTCCTCATGTTCTGATGATCTGTTTCTTCTCTCTTCACTGCATTACCTTATTTCCTTCACTGGTTTGACTGCTGCCCTTCAGTGTCTCCTGTTTTCCTCTCTCGTGTTCCTGGGTTTGATTTTGGTCAGTCTCTGAGTGCCTTCTGCTCTTCCCTCTCCTGCTTCGGTTTATTCTGTCGTCCTCTCTCGAAAGTGTCTTCTGTTTTCCTCTCGTGACTGGCTGATTTGGTCGTCTTCAGTGCCTCTGTTTTCCTCTCTGTTCAGATGATCTTGTTTTCCTCTCTGTCTGCTTATCTGTTTCCTCTGTCTGCACATCTTGCCTTTCCTCTCTCGTGTTCTGGCTTTATCTTGTCGTCGTCTCCGTGCTCGCATTATTCTGCCTTCCCCTGTGGTTCTCTGTGGCTGATTCTGCTCTTCCTCTGTGTCTGCTTCATTCTGTCAAGGCCTCTTGTATCGCATTATCTGCTTTCCTCCTGTTCGCATTATTCTGTTTTCCTCTCGTGTTCGCATTATTCTGTTTTCCTCTGTCTTTTCATCTTTATTCTATCTTCCTTCTTGCCTGGCATTTTATCTGTCTCTCCTTTCCTGTGTTCCCACATCCTGCCCTCCTTCGCTAGCAACATATCTGTGGTTCTCCTCGCAAATGATATTGCTTTCCTCTGCACTCCAGACATCTGCTTTCCTCAGACTTTCACATTATCTTGCCTTCCTCTGTTCCTGCATTATCTGCTTTCCTCCTGCACTGCATTATTCTGTCTTCCTCTCTCTCATGTTAGCATTATTCTGTCTTCCTCTCGTGTCTGCAAGATTATTCTGTTCTTTCCTCCATCATTTATTCTGTTTTCCTCCCTGTGTTAGCATTATTCTGTTTTCCTCTCTCGTGTTCGCATTATTCTGTTTTCCTCTCGTGTTCGCATTATTCTGTTTTCCTCTCTGTAGTTCTATTATTCTGCCTTTCCTCCTCCGTGTCTCGCATTATTGTGTTTTCCTCTCTCGTGTTCGCATTATTCCTTGCCTTTCCTGCAGTTCTCAGACATTCTGCCTTTCCTCTCTCGTGTTCGCATTATTCTGTTTTCCTCTCTCGTGTTCGCATTATTCTGTTTTCCTCTCTCGTGTTCGCATTATTCTGTCGTCCTCTCTCGTGTTCGCATTATTCTGTCGTCCTCTCTCGAGTGTCTTCTGTTTTCCTCTGTGGTTCTGCATTATCTTGCTTCCCTCTGTCTTTATTTATTCTGTTTTCCTCAAGTTCCAAGACATTCTTGCTTTCCTCTCACGTGTCTTCATGATACTTCAAGTTTTCCCCTGTGTTCGGTTTATTCTGCTTTCCTTTCAGCTCACATTATCTGTTTCTCCCCTGGGTTCACATTATCTGTTTTTCCTCTCGTGTTCGGTTTATTCTGTTTTCCTCTCGTGTTCGCATTATTCTGTTTTCCTCTCAGTGTTCTGTTTATTCTGTCAGTCCTCTCTCTGAGGTGTCTTCTATGCTTCCTTCTCTCGTGTTCGGTTTATTCTGTCACCCTCTCGAGTGTCTTCTTGTTTTCCTCTCTCGTGTCTGGCTCTATTCGCCCGCCCCCGAGGTCTTCTGCTTCCTCCTCTGCCTGAATTTATCTTGTCTCTCGAGTGTTCTCTTCAATTTGCCTTATTATTCTGTTTTCCTCTCTCGTGTTCGGTTTGTTCCGTCGTCCTCTCTCGAGTGTCTTCTGTTTTCCTCGTCTCCGCATTATCTGTTCTTCCTCTGTTCGCATTATCTCTTTCCTCTGTGTCTCTGGTTTATTCTAATGTCTCGTGTTCGCATTATTCTGTTTTCCTCTCTCTGCACTGGTCGATTTCTGTTTTTCTCCTTGAGCTGCTTCTCTGCTTCTTCTCCCGTGTCTGGCTTGATTTGCTGTCATGTCTCTTGTGTGTTCGCATTATCTCTGTCTTTCCCTCTGCATCTGCACATTCTGTCTTCCTAAGTCAGATTGTTCTGTTTTCCTCTCGTGTTCGGTTTATTTTCCTCTCTCGTATTCGCATTATTCTGTTTTCCTCTCTCGTGTTTGGTTTATTCTGTTTTTCTCTCTCGAGCGTCTTCTGTTTTCCTCTCCCGTGTTCGGTTTATTCTGTCGTCGTCTCTCGTGTTCGCATTATTCTGTTTTCCTCTCTCGTGTTCGCATTATTCTGTTTTCCTCTCTCGTGTTCGGTTTATTCTGTTTTCCTCTCCCGTGTTCGGTTTATTCTGTCGTCGTCTCTCGTGTTCGCATTATTCTGTTTTCCTCTCTCGTGTTCGCATTATTCTGTTTTCCTCTCTCGTGTTCGCATTATTCTGTTTTCCTCTCTCGTGTTCGCATTATTCTGTTTTCCTCTCTCGTGTTCGGTTTATTCTGTCGTCCTCTCTCGTGTTCGCATTATTCTGTTTTCCTCTCTCGTGTTCGCATTATTCTGTTTTCCTCTCTCGTGTTCGCATTATTCTGTTTTCCTCTCTTGTGTTCGCATTTTTCTGTTTTCCTCTCTCGTGTTTGCATTATTCTGTCGTCCTCTCTCGAGTGTCTTCTTTTTTCCTCTCTTGTGTTCGCATTATTCTGTTTTCCTATCTCGTGTTTGCATTATTCTGTCGTCCTCTCTCGTGTTCGCATTATTCTAACGTCCTCTCTCGAGTGTCTTCTGTTTTCCTCTCTCGTGTTCGCATTATTCTGTTTTCCTCTCTCGTGTTCGCATTATTCTGTTTTCCTCTCTCGTGTTCGCATTATTCTGTTTTCCTCTCTCGGGTTCGGTTTATTCTGTTGTACTCTCTCGAGTGTCTACTGTTTTCCTCTCTCGTGTTCGCATTATTCTGTTTTCCTCTCACGTGTTCGCATAATTCTGTTTTCCTCTCTCGTGTTCACATTATTCTGTTTTCCTCTCTCGTGTTCGCATTATTCTGTTTTCCTCTCTCGTGTTCGCATTATTCTGTTTTCCTCTCTCGTGTTCGTTTTATTCTGTCGTCCTCTCTCGAGTGTCTCCTGTTTTCCTCTCTCGTGTTCGGTTTATTCTGTCGTCCTCTCTCGAGTGTCTTCTGTTTTCCTCTCTCGTTTCGGTTTATTCTGTCGTCCTCTCTCGAGTGTCTTCTGTTTTCCTCTCTCGTGTTCGGTTTATTCTGTCGTCCTCTCTCGAGTGTCTTCTGTTTTCCTCTCTCGTGTTCGCATTATTCTGTTTTCCTCTCTCGTGTTCGGTTTATTCTGTTTTCCTCTCTCGTGTTCGCATTATTCTGTTTTCCTCTCTCGTGTTCGGTTTATTCTGTCGTCCTCTCTCGAGTGTCTTCTGTTTTCCTCTCTCGTGTTCGGTTTATTCTGTCGTCCTCTCTCGAGTGTCTTCTGTTTTCCTCTCTCGTGTTCGGTTTATTCTGTCGTCCTCTCTCGAGTGTCTTCTGTTTTCCTCTCTCGTGTTCGCATTATTCTGTTTTCCTCTCTCGTGTTCGGTTTATTCTGTCGTCCTCTCTCGAGTGTCTTCTGTTTTCCTCTCTCGTGTTCGCATTATTCTGTTTTCCTCTCTCGTGTTCGGTTTGTTCCGTCGTCCTCTCTCGAGTGTCTTCTGTTTTCCTCTCTCGTGTTTGCATTATTCTGTTTTCCTCTCTCGTGTTCGCATTATTCTGTTTTCCTCTCTCGTGTTCGCATTATTCTGTTTTCCTCTCTCGTGTTCGCATTATTCTGTCTTCCTCTCTCGTGTTCGGTTTATTCTGTCTTCCTCTCTCATGTTCGGTTTATTCTGTCTTCCTCTCTCATTTGAGGTTCATTCTGTCTTCCTCTCTCGTGTTCGGTTTATTCTGTCTTCCTTTCTCGAATGTCTTCTGTTTTCCTCTCTCGTGTTCGGTTTATTCTGTCTTCCTTTATCGATTGTCTTCTGTTTTCCTCTCTCATGTTCGGTTTATTCTGTTTTCCTCTCTCGAGTATCTTCTGTCTTCCTCTCTCGTGTTCGGTTTATTCCCGACTTCTTCTCTCGAGTGTCTTCTGTCTTCCTCTCTCGTGTTCGGTTTCTTCTGTCTTCCTCAGTTTATTCTGTCTTTCTCTCTCGTGTTCGGTTTATTCCGTCGTTCTCTCTCGAGTGTCTTCTGTTTTCCTCTCTCGTGTTCGCATTATTCTGTTTTCCTCTCTCGTGTTCGGTTTATTCTGTCGTCCTCTCTTGAGTGTCTTCTGTTTTCCTCTCTCGTGTTCGCATTATTCTGTTTTCCTCTCTCGTGTTCGGTTTCTTCTGTCTTCCTCTCTCGAGTGTCTTCTATTTTCCTCTCTCATGTTCGGTTTATTCTTTCTTCCTCTCTCGATTGTCTTCTATTTTCCTCTCTCATGTTCGGTTTATTCTGTCTTCCTCTCTCACGTATCTTCTGTCTTCCTCTCTCGAGTATCTTCTGTCTTCCTCTCTCGAGTATCTTCTGTCTTCCTCTCTCGTGTTCGGTTTATTCCCCACTTCTTCTCTCGAGTGTCTTTCTGTCTTCCTCTCGAGTGTTCGGTTTCTTCTGTCTTCCTCAGTTTATTCTGTCTTTCTCTCTCGTGTTCGGTTTATTCTGTCTTCGTCTCTCGAGTGTCTTCTGTTTTCCTCTCTCGTGTTCGGTTTATTCTGTCGTCCTCTCTCGAGTGTCTTCTGTTTTCCTCTCTCGTGTTCGCATTATTCTGTTTTCCTCTCTTGTGCTCGGTTTATTCTGTCTTCCATCTTTATCTCTCGTGTTCGGTTTATTCTGTCTTAAATCTTTATCTCTCGTGTTCGGTTTATTCTTTCTTCCTCTCTTGTGTTCGGTTTCTTCTGTCTTCCTCTCTTGTGGTCAGTTTATTCTGTCTTCCTCTCGAGTGTTAGGTTCATTCTGTCTTCCTCTCTCGTGTTCGGTTTATTCTTTCTTCCTCTCTCGAGTGTCTTCCGTCTTCCTCTCTTGAATGTCTTTTGTTTTCCTCTCTCGTGTTCTGTTTATTCTTTCTTCCTCTCTCGAGTGTCTTCTGTCTTTCTCTCTCGTGTTCGGTTTATTCTTTCTTCCTCTCTCGTGTTCGGTTTATTCTGTCTTCCTCTCTCGTGTTCGGTTTATTCTGTCTTCCTCTCTCGTGTTCGCTTTATTCTTTCTTCCTCTCTCGAGTGTCTTCCGTCTTCCTCTCTTGAATGTCTTCTGTTTTCCTCTCTCGTGTTCTGTTTATTCTTTCTTCCTCTCTCGAGTGTCTTCTGTCTTTCTCTCTCGTGTTCGGTTTATTCTTTCTTCCTCTCTCGTGTTCGGTTCATCTGTCTTCCTCTCTCGAGTGTCTTCTGTTTTCCTCTCTCGAGTGTCTTATGTTTTCCTCTCTTGTGTTCGTTTTCTTCTGTCTTCCTCTCTTGTGGTCAGTTTATTCTGTCTTCCTCTCGAGTGTTCGGTTCATTCTGTCTTCCTCTCTCGTGTTCGGTTTATTCTGTCTTCCTCTCTCGTGTTTGGTTTATTCTGTCTTCCTCTCTCGTTTTCGCTTTATTCTTTCTTCCTCTCTCGAGTGTCTTCCGTCTTCCTCTCTTGAATGTCTTTTGTTTTCCTCTCTCGTGTTCTGTTTATTCTTTCTTCCTCTCTCGAGTGTCTTCTGTCTTTCTTTCTCGTGTTCGGTTCGAATGTCTTCTGTTTTCCTCTCTCGTGTTCGGTTTATTCTGTCTTCCTTTATCGATTGTCTTCTGTTTTCCTCTCTCATGTTCGGTTTATTCTGTTTTCCTCTCTCGAGTGTCTTCTGTTTTCCTCTCTCGTGTTTGGTTTATTCTGTCTTCCTCTCTCGAGTATTCTCTGTCTTCCTCTCTCGTGTTCGGTTTATTCCAGACTTCTCTCGAGTGTCTTCTGTCTTCCTCGGTTTATTCTGTCTTTCTCTCTCGTGTTCGGTTTATTCCGTCATCCTCTCTGAGTGTCTGTGCTTTCTTCTCTAGTGTTCGCATTGTTCTGTTTTTCCTCCTCTAGTATTTCGGTTTATTCTGTCGTCCTCTCTCGAGTGTCTTCTGTTTTCCTCTCTCGTGTTTGCATTATTCTGTTTTCCTCTCTCGTGTTCGCATTATTCTGTTTTCCTCTCTCGTATTCGCATAATTCTGTTTTCCTCCTTCGTGTTCGTATTATTCTGTCTTCCTCTCTAGTGTTCGGTTTATTCTGTCTTCCTCTCTCATGTTCGGTTTATTCTGTCTTCCTCTCTCATTTGAGGTTCATTTTGTCTTCCTCTCTCGTGTTCGGTTTATTCTGTCTTCCTCTCTCGAGTGTCTTCTGTTTTCCTCTCTCGTGTTCGGTTTATTCTTTCTCCCTCTCTCGATTGTCTTCTGTTTTCCTCTCTCATGTTCGGTTTATTCTGTTTTCCTCTCTCGAGTATCTTCTGTCTTCCTCTCTCGTGTTCGGTTTATTCCCGACTTCTTCTCTCGAGTGTCTTCTGTCTTCCTCTCTCGTGTTCGGTTTCTTCTGTCTTCCTCAGTTTATTCTGTCTTTCTCTCTCGTGTTCGGTTTATTCCGTCGTTCTCTCTCGAGTGTCTTCTGTTTTCCTCTCTCGTGTTCGCATTATTCTGTTTTCCTCTCTCGTGTTCGGTTTATTCTGTCGTCCTCTCTTGAGTGTCTTCTGTTTTCCTCTCTCGTGTTCGCATTATTCTGTTTTACTCTCTCGTGTTCGGTTTATTCTGTCGTCCTCTCTCGACTTTCTTCTGTTTTCCTCTCTCGTGTTCGCATTATTCTGTTTTCCTCTCTCGTGTTCGGTTTATTCTGTCGTCCTCTCTTGAGTGTCTTCTGTTTTCCTCTCGTGTTCGCGTATTCTGTTTTCCTCTCTCGTGTTCGGTTTCTTCTGTCTTCCTCTCGAAGTGTCTTCCTTTCCTCTCTCATGTTCGGTTTTATTCTTTCTTCTAGTTATCACCCCCTATTTCCTCTCTCCATGTTTCAGTTTATTCTGTCTTCCTCTCTCACGTATCTTCTGTCTTCCTCTCTCGAGTGTCTTCTGTCTTCCTCTCTCGAGTATCTTCTGTCTTCCTCTCTCGTGTTCGGTTTATTCCCCACTTCTTCTCTCGAGTGTCTTTCTGTCTTCCTCTCGAGTGTTCGGTTTCTTCTGTCTTTGTAGTTTATTCTGTCTTT
The DNA here is from genome assembly GCA_017312705.2 of Penaeus japonicus. Taxonomy (NCBI): domain Eukaryota; kingdom Metazoa; phylum Arthropoda; class Malacostraca; order Decapoda; family Penaeidae; genus Penaeus; species Penaeus japonicus. Next base: position 235,706 of record BOPN01001405.1, read on the forward strand.
CTCTCTCGTGTTCGGTTTATTCTGTCTTCCACTCTCGAGTGTCTTCTGTTTTCCTCTCTCGTGTTCGGTTTATTCTGTCTTCCTCTCTCGAGTGTCTTCTGTTTTCCTCTCTCGTGTTCGCATTATTCTGTTTTCCTCTCTTGTGCTCGGTTTATTCTGTCTTCCATCTTTATCTCTCGTGTTCGGTTTATTCTGTCTTAAATCTTTATCTCTCGTGTTCGGTTTATTCTTTCTTCCTCTCTTGTGTTCGGTTTCTTCTGTCTTCCTCTCTTGTGGTCAGTTTATTCTGTCTTCCTCTCTTGTGTTCGGTTCATTCTGTCTTCCTCTCTCGTGTTCGTTTATTCTGTCTTTCTCTCTCGAGTGCCTTCCGTCTTCCTCTCTTGAATGTCTTTTGTTTTCCTCTCTCGTGTTCTGTTTATTCTTTCTTCCTCTCTCGAGTGTCTTCTGTCTTTCTTTCTCGTGTTCGGTTTATTCTTTCTTCCTCTCTCGTGTTCGGTTTATTCTGTCTTCCTCTCTCGTGTTTGGTGTATTCTGTCTTCCTCTCTCGTGTTCGCTTTATTCTTTCTTCCTCTCTCGAGTGTCTTCCGTCTTCCTCTCTTGAATGTCTTCTGTTTTCCTCTCTCGTGTTCTGTTTATTCTTTCTTCCTCTCTCTGGTGTCTTCTAATCTTTCCTCTCTAGTCATTAGGTTCATTCTAATCTTCCTCTCTCATTGTTTCAGTTTATTCTGTCTTCCTCTCTCGTGTTCGGTTTATTCTGTCTTCCTCTCTCGTGTTCGCTTTATTCTTTCTTCCTCTCTCGAGTGTCTTCCGTCTTCCTCTCTTGAATGTCTTCTGTTTTCCTCTCTCGTGTTCTGTTTATTCTTTCTTCCTCTCTCGAGTGTCTTCTGTCTTTCTCTCTCGTGTTCGGTTTATTCTTTCTTCCTCTCTCGTGTTCGGTTCATCTGTCTTCCTCTCTCGAGTGTCTTTCTGTTTTCTCTCTCATTCTTATGTTTTCCTCTCTTGTGTTCGTTTTCTTCTGTCTTCTCTCTTGTGAATTAGTTTATTCATCTTCCCTCTCAAGTGTTTCTAGTTCATTCTGTCTTCCTCTCTCGTGTTCGGTTTATTCTGTCTTCCTCTCTCGTGTTTGGTTTATTCTGTCTTCCTCTCTCGTTTTCGCTTTATTCTTTCTTCCTCTCTCGAGTGTCTTCCGTCTTCCTCTCTTGAATGTCTTTTGTTTTCCTCTCTCGTGTTCTGTTTATTCTTTCTTCCTCTCTCGAGTGTCTTCTGTCTTTCTCTCTCGTGTTCGGTTTATTCTTTCTTCCTCTCTCGTGTTCGGTTTATTCTGTCTTCCTCTCTCGTGTTCGGTTTATTCTGTCTTCCTCTCTCGTGTTCGCTTTATTCTTTCTTCCTCTCTCGAGTGTCTTCCGTCTTCCTCTCTTGAATGTCTTCTGTTTTCCTCTCTCGTGTTCTGTTTATTCTTTCTTCCTCTCTCGAGTGTCTTCTGTCTTTCTCTCTCGTGTTCGGTTTATTCTTTCTTCCTCTCTCGTGTTCGGTTCATCTGTCTTCCTCTCTCGAGTGTCTTCTGTTTTCCTCTCTCGAGTGTCTTATGTTTTCCTCTCTCGTGTTCGGTTTATTCTGTCTTCCTCTCTCGAGTGTCTTCTGTCTTTCTCTCTCGTGTTCTGTTTATACTTTCTCTCTCGAGTGTCTTCTGTCTTTCTTTCTCGTTTTCGGTTTATTCTTTCTTCCTCTCTCGTGTTCGGTTTCTTCTGTCTTTCTTTCTCGTGTTCGGTTTATTCTCTCTTCCTTTCTCGAGTTCGGTTTAGTCTGTCTTCCTCTCTTGTGTTTGGTTCATTCTGTCTTCCTCACTTGAGTGTCTTCCGTCTTCCTCTCTCGTGTTCGGTTCATTCTGTCTTCTTCTCTCGTGTTCTATTTATTTTGTTTTCCTCTCTCGTGTTCGGTTTATTCTGCCTTCCTCACTTTTGTTCGGTTTCTTCTTTCTTCCTCTCTCGTGTTCGGTTTCTTCTGTCTTCCTCTCTCGTGTTCAGTTCATTCTGTCTTCCTCTCTCGAGTGTCTTCCGTCTTCCTCTCGAGTGTCCGGTTCATTCTGTCTTCCTCTCTCGTGTTCGGTTTATTCTGTCTTCCTCTCTCGAGTGTCTTCCTTGTTCCTCTCTCATGTTCGGTTCATTCTGTCTTCCTCTCTCGTGTTCGGTATATTCTGTCTTCCTCTCTCGTGTTCGGTTCATTCTGTCTTCCTCTCTCTAGTGTCTTCTGCTTTCCTCTCTCGTGTTCTGTTTATTCTGTCTTCCTCTCTCGAGTGTCTTCTGTCTTCCTCTCTCGTGTTCGGTTTATTCTGTCTTCCTCTCTCGAGTGTCTTCTGTCTTCCTCTCTCGTGTTCGGTTTATTCTGTCTTCCTCTCTCGAGTGTCTTCTGTCTTCCTCTCTCGTGTTCGGTTTATTCTGTCTTCCTCTCTCGAGTGTCTTCTGTCTTCCTCTCTCGTGTTCGGTTCATTCTGTCTTCCTCTCTCGTGTTCGGTTTATTCTGTCTTCCTCTCTCGTGTTCGGTTTATTCTGTCTTCCTCTCTCGAGTGTCTTCCGTCTTCCTCTCTCGTGTTCGGTTCATTCTGTCTTCCTCTCTCGTGTTCGGTTTATTCTGTCTTCCTCTCTCGAGTGTCTTCCTTGTTCCTCTCTCATGTTCGGTTCATTCTGTCTTCCTCTCTCTAGTGTCTTCGGTCTTCCTCTCTCGAGTGTCTTCTGTCTTTCTCTCTCGTGTTCGGTTTATTCTGTCTTTCTCTCTCGTGTTCGGTTCATTCTGTCTTCCTCTCTCGAGTGTCTTCCGTATTCCTCTCTCGTGTTCGGTTCATTTTTTCTTCCTCTCTCGTGTTCGGTTTATCCTGCCTTCGTCTCTCGAGTGTCTTCTGTCTTTCTCTCGAGTGTTCGGTTTATTCTGTCATCCTCTCTCATGTTCAGTTTATTATGTCTTCCTCTCTTGTGTTCGGTTCATTCTGTCTTCCTCTCTCGTGTTCTGTTTATTCTGTCTTCAGTTTATTCTCTCGTGTTCGGTTCATTCTGTCTTCCTCTCTCGAGTGTCTTCCGTCTTCCTCTCTCGTGTTCGGTTTATTCTGTCTTCCTCTCTCGTGTTCGGTTTATTCTGTCTTCCTCTCTCATGTTTGGTTTCTTCTGTCTTCCTCTCTCATGTTCAGTTTCTTCTGTCTTCTTTTCTCGAGTGTCTTCTGTTTTCCTCTCTCGTGTTCGGTTTATTCTGTCTTTCTCTTTCGAGTGTCTTCTGTCTTTCTCTCGAGTGTTCGGTATATTCTGTCTTCCTCTCTCGTGTTCGGTTTATTCTGTCTTCCTCTCTCGAGTGTCTTCTGTCTTCCTCTCTCGTATTCGGTTTATTCTGTCTTCCTCTCTCGTGTTCGGTTTATTCTGTCTTCCTCTCTCGTGTGAGGTTTATTCTGTCTTCCTCTCTCGTGTTCGGTTTATTCTGTCTTCCTCTCTCGTGTTCGGTTTATTCTGTCTTCCTCTCTCGAGTGTCTTCTGTCTTCCTCTCTCGTGTTCGGTTTATTCTGTCTTCCTCTCTCGTGTTCGGTTCATTCTGTCTTCCTCTCTCGTGTTCGGTTTATTCTGTCTTCCTCTCTCGTGTTCGGTTTATTCTGTCTTCCTCTCTCGTGTTCGGTTTATTCTGTCTTCCTCTCTCGTGTTCGGTTTATTCTGTCTTCCTCTCTCGAGTGTCTTCTGTCTTCCTCTCTCGTGTTCGGTTTATTCTGTCTTCCTCTCTCGTGTTCGGTTCATTCTGTCTTCCTCTCTCGTGTGAGGTTTATTCCGTCTTCCTCTCTCGTGTTCGGTTTATTCTGTCTTCCTCTCTCGTGTTCGGTTCATTCTGTCTTCCTCTCTCGTGTTCGGTTTATTCTGTCTTCCTCTCTCGAGTGTCTTCTGTCTTCCTCTCTCGTGTTCGGTTTATTCTGTCTTCCTCTCTCGTGTTCGGTTTATTCTGTCTTCCTCTCTCGTGTGAGGTTTATTCTGTCTTCCTCTCTCGTGTTCGGTTTATTCTGTCTTCCTCTCTCGTGTTCGGTTTATTCTGTCTTCCTCTCTCGTGCTCGGTTTATTCTGTCTTCCTCTCTCGAGTGTTTGGTTTCTTCCGTCTTCCTCTCTCGTGTTCGGTTGATTCTGTCTTCCTCTCTCGTATGAGGTTTATTCTGTCTTCCTCTCTCGTATGAGGTTTATTCTGTCTTCCTCTCTCGTGTTCGGTTTATTCTGTCTTCCTCTCTCGTGTTCGGTTTATTCTGTCTTCCTCTCTCGTGTTCGGTTTATTCTGTCTTCCTCTCTCGTGTTCGGTTTATTCTGTCTTCCTCTCTCGTGTGAGGTTTCTTCTGTCTTCCTCTCTCGTGTTCGGTTTATTCTGTCTTCCTCTCTCGAGTGTCTTCTGTCTTCCTCTCTCGTGTGAGGTTTCTTCTGTCTTCCTCTCTCGTGTTCGGTTTATTCTGTCTTCCTCTCTCGTGTTCGGTTTATTCTGTTTTCCTCTCTCGTGTTCGGTTTATTCTGTCTTCCTCTCTCGTATTTAGTTTATTGTGTCTTCCTCTCTCGTGTTCAGTTTATTCTGTCTTCCTCTCTGGTATTTAGTTTATTGTGTCTTCCTCTCTCGTGTTCGGTTTATTGTGTCTTCCTCTCTCGTGTTCAGTTTATTCTGTCTTCCTCTCTCGTGTTCAGTTTATTGTGTCTTCCTCTCTCGTGTTCAGTTTATTCTGTCTTCCTCTCTCGTATTTAGTTTATTGTGTCTTCCTCTCTCGTGTTCAGTTTATTCTGTCTTCCTCTCTCATGTTCAGTTTATTGTGTCTTCCTCTCTCGTGTTCAGTTTATTGTGTCTTCCTCTCTCGTGTTCAGTTTATTGTGTCTTCCTCTCTCGTGTTCAGTTTATTCTGTCTTCCTCTCTCGTGTTCAGTTTATTCTGTCTTCCTCTCTCGTGTTCAGTTTATTCTGTCTTCCTCTCTCGTGTTCAGTTTATTTTGTCTTCCTCTCTCGTGTTCGGTTTATTGTGTCTTCCTCTCTCGTGTTCAGGTTATTGTGTCTTCCTCTCTCGTGTTCAGTTTATTCTGTCTTCCTCTCTCGTGTTCAGTTTATTGTGTCTTCCTCTCTCGTGTTCAGTTTATTCTGTCTTCCTCTCTCGTGTTCAGTTTATTGTGTCTTCCTCTCTCGTGTTCAGTTTATTGTGTCTTCCTCTCTCGTGTGAGGTTTATTCTGTCTTCCTCTCTCGTGTGAGGTTTATTCTGTATTCCTCTCTCGTGTTCAGTTTATTCTGTCTTCCTCTCTCGTGTTCGGTTTATTGTGTCTTCCTCTCTCGTGTTCGGTTTATTGTGTCTTCCTCTCTCGTGTTCAGTTTATTCTGTCTTCCTTTCTCGTGTTCAGTTTATTCTGTCTTCCTTTCTCGTGTTCGGTTTATTCTGTCTTCCTCTCTCGTGTTCGGTTTATTCTGTCTTCCTCTCTCGTGTTCGGTTTATTCTGTCTTTCTCTCTCGTGTTCGGTTCATTCTGTCTTCCTCTCTCGTGTGAGGTTTATTCTGTCTTCCTCTCTCGTGTTCGGTTCATTCTGTCTTCCTCTCTCGTGTGAGGTTTATTCTGTCTTCCTCTGTCGTGTTCAGTTTATTCTGTCTTCCTCTCTCGTGTGAGGTTCATTCTGTCTTCCTCTCTCGTGTTCGGTTTATTCTGTCTTCCTCTCTCGTGTGAGGTTTATTCTGTCTTCCTCTCTCGTGTTCAGTTTATTCTGTCTTCCTCTCTCGTGTTCGGTTTATTCTGTCTTTCTCTCTCGTGTTCGGTTTATTCTGTCTTCCTCTCTCGTGTTTGGTTTATTCTGTCTTCCTCTCTCGTGTTCAGTTTATTCTGTCTTCCTTTCTCGTGTTCGGTTCATTCTGTCTTCCTCTCTCGTGTGAGGTTTCTTCTGTCTTTCTCTCTCGAGTGTCTTCTCTTTTCCTCTCTCGTGTGAGCTTCATTCTGTCTTCCTCTCTCGTGTTCGGTTCATTCTGTCTTTCTCTCTCGTGTTCGGTTTATTCTGTCTTCCTCTCTCGTGTTTGGTTTATTCTGTCTTCCTCTCTCGTGTTCAGTTTATTCTGTCTTCCTTTCTCGTGTTCAGTTCATTCTGTCTTCCTTTCTCGTGTGAGGTTTCTTCTGTCTTTCTCTCTCGAGTGTCTTCTCTTTTCCTCTCTCGTGTGAGCTTCATTCTGTCTTCCTCTCTCGTGTTCGGTTCATTCTGTCTTCCTCTCTCGTGTTCGGTTTATTCTGTCTTTCTCTCTCGTGTTCGGTTTATTCTGTCTTCCTCTCTCGTGTTCGGTTCATTCTGTCTTCCTCTCTCGTGTTCGGTTCATTCTGTCTTCCTCTCTCGTGTGAGATTTCTTCTGTCTTCCTCTCTCGTGTTCAGTTCATTCTGTCTTCCTCTCTCGTATTTAGTTTATTCTGTCTTCCTCTCTCGTGTGAGGACTGTTCTGTCTTCCCTCTCGTGTTCAGTTTCATTCTGTCTTCCTCTCTCGTGTGGGGATCCACATTCTGTCTTCCTCTCTCGTGTGAGGTTTATTCTGTCTTTCTCTCTCGTGTCGAGTTTATTCTGTCTTCCTCTCTCGTGTGAGGTTTCTTCTGTCTTCCTCTCAGGAAATTGTCTTCTCTTTTCCTCTCTCGTGTGAGCTTCATTCTGTCTTCCTCTCTCGTGTGAGCTTCATTCTGTCTTCCTCTCTCGTGTTCGGTTTATTCTGTCTTTCTCTCTCGTGTTCGGTTTATTCTGTCTTCCTCTCTCGTGTTCGGTTCATTCTGTCTTCCTCTCTCGTGTTCGGTTCATTCTGTCTTCCTCTCTCGTGTGAGATTTCTTCTGTCTTCCTCTCTCGTGTTCAGTTCATTCTGTCTTCCTCTCTCGTATTTAGTTTATTCTGTCTTCCTCTCTCGTGTGAGGTTTCTTCTGTCTTCCTCTCTCGTGTTCGGTTCATTCTGTCTTCCTCTCTCGTGTTCGGTTCATTCTGTCTTCCTCTCTCGTGTGAGGTTTCTTCTGTCTTCCTCTCTCGTGTGAGGTTCATTCTGTCTTCCTCTCTCGTGTTCGGTTTATTCTGTCTTCCTCTCTCGTGTTCGGTTTATTCTGTCTTCCTCTCTCGTGTGAGGTTTCTTCTGTCTTCCTCTCTCGTGTTCGGTTTATTCTGTCTTCCTCTCTCGTGTTCGGTTTATTCTGTCTTCCTCTCTCGTGTTCGGTTCATTCTGTCTTCCTCTCTCGTGTTCGGTTTCTTCTGTCTTCCTCTCTCGTGTTCGGTTTCTTCTGTCTTCCTCTCTCGTGTTCGGTTTATTCTGTCTTCCTCTCTCGTGTTCGGTTTATTGTGTCTTCCTCTCTCGTGTTCAGTTTATTCTGTCTTCCTCTCTCGTGTGAGGTTTATTCTGTATTCCTCTCTCGTTTTCATGTTTCTTCTCTCTTCCTCTCTCGTGTTCGGTTTATTGTGTCTTCCTCTCTCGTGTTCAGTTTATTGTGTCTTCCTCTCTCGTGTTCAGTTTATTCTGTCTTCCTCTCTCGTGTTCGGTTTATTCTGTCTTCCTCTCTCGTGTTCGGTTTATTCTGTCTTCCTCTCTCGTGTTCAGTTTATTCTGTCTTCCTCTCTCGATTTCGGTTCATTCTGTCTTCCTCTCTCGTGTTCGGTTTATTCTGTCTTCCTCTCTCGTGTTCGGTTTATTCTGTCTTCCTCTCTCGTGTTCGGTTTATTCTGTCTTCCTCTCTCGTGTTCGGTTCATTCTGTCTTCCTCTCTCGTGTGAGGTTTATTCTGTCTTCCTCTCTCGTGTTCGGTTCATTCTGTCTTCCTCTCTCGTGTGAGGTTTATTCTGTCTTCCTCTCTCGTGTTCGGTTTATTCTGTCTTCCTCTCTCGTGTGAGGTGTCTTCTGTCTTCCTCTCTCGTGTTCGGTTTATTCTGTCTTCCTCTCTCGTGTTCGGTTTATTCTGTCTTCCTCTCTCGTGTTCAGTTTATTCTGTCTTCCTCTCTTGAGTGTTTTCTATCTTCCTCTCTCGTGTTTGGTTTATTCTGTCTTCCTCTCTCGTGTTCGGTTTATTCTGTCTTCCTTTCTCGTGTTCGGTTCATTCTGTCTTCCTCTCTCGTGTGAGGTTTCTTCTGTCTTTCTCTCTCGAGTGTCTTCTCTTTTCCTCTCTCGTGTGAGCTTCATTCTGTCTTCCTCTCTCGTGTTCGGTTCATTCTGTCTTCCTCTCTCGTGTTCGGTTTATTCTGTCTTTCTCTCTCGTGTTCGGTTTATTCTGTCTTCCTCTCTCGTGTTCGGTTCATTCTGTCTTCCTCTCTCGTGTTCGGTTCATTCTGTCTTCCTCTCTCGTGTGAGATTTCTTCTGTCTTCCTCTCTCGTGTTCAGTTCATTCTGTCTTCCTCTCTCGTATTTAGTTTATTCTGTCTTCCTCTCTCGTGTGAGGTTTCTTCTGTCTTCCTCTCTCGTGTTCGGTTCATTCTGTCTTCCTCTCTCGTGTTCGGTTCATTCTGTCTTCCTCTCTCGTGTGAGGTTTATTCTGTCTTTCTCTCTCGTGTTCGGTTTATTCTGTCTTCCTCTCTCGTGTGAGGTTTCTTCTGTCTTTCTCTCTCGAGTGTCTTCTCTTTTCCTCTCTCGTGTGAGCTTCATTCTGTCTTCCTCTCTCGTGTGAGCTTCATTCTGTCTTCCTCTCTCGTGTTCGGTTTATTCTGTCTTTCTCTCTCGTGTTCGGTTTATTCTGTCTTCCTCTCTCGTGTTCGGTTCATTCTGTCTTCCTCTCTCGTGTTCGGTTCATTCTGTCTTCCTCTCTCGTGTGAGATTTCTTCTGTCTTCCTCTCTCGTGTTCAGTTCATTCTGTCTTCCTCTCTCGTATTTAGTTTATTCTGTCTTCCTCTCTCGTGTGAGGTTTCTTCTGTCTTCCTCTCTCGTGTTCGGTTCATTCTGTCTTCCTCTCTCGTGTTCGGTTCATTCTGTCTTCCTCTCTCGTGTGTGAGTTTAGTCCTGTCTTCCTCTCTCAGTGTCTCCTGTCTTCCTCTCGTGGCTGGGGTTTATTCCTATCTTCCCTCTCTAAAGTGTCTTCCGTCTTCCTCTCGTGTGAGGTTTATTCCTTTCTCTATATTGTGAGGTTTATTCTGCAACCACTCTCTCGTGTGAGGTTTATTCTGTCTTCCTCTCTCGTGTTCGGTTTATTCTGTCTTCCTCTCTCTTGTGTCTTCCGTCTTTCTCTCTCGTGTTCGGTTTATTCTGCCTTCCTCTCTCGTGTTCGGTTTATTCTGTCTTCCTCTCTCTGTTCGGTTTATTCTGTCTTCCTCTCTTCAGTGTCTTCTGGCTTCCTCTCTCGTGTTCGGTTCATACTGTCTTCCTCTCTCGTGCTCATTTTATTCTTTCTTCCTTTTTTGTGTTCGGTTTATTCTGTCTTCCTCTCTCAAGTGTCTTCTGTCTTCCTCTCTCGTTTTCGGTTTATTCTTTCTTCCTCTCTCAAGTGTCTTCTGTCTTCCTCTCTCGTTTTCGGTTTATTCTTTCTTCCTCTCTCGTGTCTTCCGTCTTCCTCTCTCGTGTTCGGTTTATTCTGTCTTCCTCTCTCGTGTTTGATTTATTCTGTCTTCCTCTCTCGTGTTCATTTTATTCTTTCTTCCTTTTTTGTGTTCGGTTTATTCTGTCTTCCTCTCTCGTGTTTGGTTTATTCTGTCTTCCTCTCTCGAGTGTCTTCTGTCTTTCTCGTGTTCTGTTTATTCTGCCTTCCTCTCTCATGTTCGGTTTATTCTGTCTTCCTCTCTCAAGTGTCTTCTGTCTTCCTCTCTCGTTTTCGGTTTATTCTTTCTTCCTCTCTCAAGTGTCTTCTGTCTTCCTCTCTCGTTTTCGGTTTATTCTTTCTTCCTCTCTCGTGTCTTCCGTCTTCCTCTCTCGGTTTCGGTTTAGTATATCTTCCTCTCTCGAGTGTCTTCTGCCTTCCTCTTATTGTTATTACTGTGTTTTTTATCATCATATTTATCATTTTTGTTACCATCATTATCATCATAATTGTTATCATCATCATCAAAATTTCACATTAGCATCATTAAATTATCCAAAGCCCTTCATTTAATAAAACCAGAAGAAATACAACCAAATATGGAATATATGTAATCATTGAACATATGTATGTCATTTTTAAGTCACAGGGTTTGAAATTATAATCCTATAACCCTGTCTTTGTCATTATTTCATAGAGGGCGATACACTGCAGGAAATAAATGAATCAGATTTCTATTTTTACTCGCGTGAGCCTGAAGTTACAAGGAAAATTCTACGAAATTGCAAAACATGTACAGATGTTTTGTATGAGTGTGCTGTCTATCATGCATGTGCTGTGTTTAGGCACGTGTATACTGTGTGTCTGTCTCAGTTTTTTGTTTCATTTTTTCTCTTTGTTTCTTTCTCTCTCTCTCTCTTTTATTTATCTGGCTATTTCTTTCTCTCTGTCTCTTATTTATCTGTCTATTTCTTTCTCTCTGTCTCTATTTCTCTATTTCTTTCTGTCTGTCTCTCTCTCTCATTTTCTCTCTCTCTCTCTCTCTCTCTCTTTCAAACTCTTCTTCTCCCTCTACCTTCTACTCTCTCCCTCCCCTTCCCCCTCCTCTTCTTCTCCCTCCCTCCTCCCCTCTTCCAAAAGCAGTAACACAAAGAACACCAGACGACCCCTCTTCCTCCCCCTCCCCCCCCAAAAAAAAAAAAAAAATAGTAATAATGAAAAAAGTTTGCGAAGGTCACAAGCTGAAGCTGCGTAGCTGTTGCTAGCAATTGCAACTCAGTTCAAAACACTTTTAATAATAAAAAAAATAAAGAGAGAAAGCATCAGTTCATGATATCACTGGGTAGGAAAATGGATGGGTATTATTGTGGTATACGAAATGCTGACGGACACGGAACAACAAACAAAAACAGATTTGTAGTTGTTGTTTGCGTGTATATAATGGATGAATGTTTTCTTTTGTGTGTGTGTGATTGATATGGGTATGAATAAGTAGTAAGTGTGCTTGTTTGTCAGTGGTAAAAAATTGAGAAATGGTTTTGTGAAGATATTTCTTCAGTTCCATGTCCTTTTGTCAGGCACTGAGACGAGTTCTGAATCACGCAAAGATATTTGAGTAAGTCTTAATGATAGTCTCCATCTATCTCTACCTCTCTCTCTCTCTTTTTCTTTCTCTCTCTGTTTCTCTCTTTCTCTCTCTCTCTCTCTTTCCCCTCCCCTTCTCCTTATATCTCTCTACCTCTCCTCTCTCTCTCTCTCCTTTCTCCCTCTATCCCTCTCCCCCTCCTTCTCTCCCTCTTCCACTCCCTATCTCCCTATACATCTCCTTATCTCTCTCTTTCTCTCTATCTCCACAAATGCGAATACGATTTTCATGCCTTTCCCTCTTCTCTGTCTCCTTCATCTGTTGTTAATCATTTCTGTATATATAAACTTTAACTCCAGCTGTACTTAAACACCTGAATGCCTCTCATGCCTGGATATAAATAAACACAGGTCTGTTTGAACTTGTGTCTCTTCTTGTTTTTTGTTTTCTATTCTAATTATTATTGTGATTCGTTTGTTGTTGAATAATGATTTTCTTTTTTTAAGAGAATAAAATCAAATTAGAAGTTACAGTTGTCAAGGGCAAGATGAAGGCAAGGTCGTTTTTGTTTTTTCTTTCTTTTTCTTTTTTACGAGAATGGAGTTTGTTTACATTGATGCGGCTGAAGTGTTTTGCCTTTTTGCTTATATAGAAACGGATGAATTATTTTCACAGCTATCTTGCTATATAATTATTAGGGTTTTCATAAGGGTTGCTTTCGAAGCGTGTTTCGCAATACGGAAAGATCGTAGGAAACGCCCAGAAAACGTTTAAGATCGAAATGAAACGCAAATGTTCATCTGACTGCGAAACTCAAGCCAAGATTAGGATCATGATGTGAAGTTTGTTGACAGTTGTGATGCTTATGAGATGTTGAAGATGAGACCAGCTCTTGCAACCAGTGCATCCGTACCACAACACTTAAAATTGTTACTACTTATTCCGCGGCAGTCACGAAGGCAAAGGAATTCAAATGATCATTATCCATCCATCCCAAGACATTTCAATAACGATCTTTAAACATTAAAAAAAAACTAAATCATCTCTTAAATACAGCTCCATCATCCAATTACTCTAATCACATCGGATTGATATGATTCTATCCGATAGATAGAATCATCCGAAGTTTTAATTCTCTCCTCCTTTTTTTTAGGTGTAGTTCCAGCGTTGGCCGCCAGGGGTCTCGACAAGTGGTACGCCTCTCCCCCAGATGTTATACGCCCGGCATTGTTGTCCATGAACTGATGCACGTTTTAGGTAAATAAATCGGTTTTGATGAATTAATAAATGAATGGATGAATAGGATGGGTTTGGTGACTTTAATAAATGCGTAGGTTGAATCGATTCGGAATAAGGGAATGGGTAAATAGATGGGTTTTGATTAGTGAATATATTCGTAATAAAGGAATGGGTAAATAAGATGGGTGTGATAAGTGAATGGATAGATAGATAGATTAAGAGACAGATCGAAACTGTATGAGGATAGATGGAATGGATAGTGGATAGGTAGACAGGCCGAGAAATTGATAAATGGATGGATTGATAGTAAATAACGATAAAAATAGGTAGAATAGGATGAAAAGTTATTAAGTGAATAAAAAGGTAAATTGAAAGATAGACGATAGATAAGTAGTATAAATACTGCGAGGGATGAAGAATAGATAGATATACATTTACTGAAAAAAATGTATATTCAAGAGGTGTATAGTGAATTATTAATGAATTGATAAGTTAAAAAAAGTAAGAATTTTAAAGTAAAGGAATTTTCGCGATAAACTTTATTAATCAAAGTTTTTTTTTTTTTTTATCAAAATTAAAAGATCTAATATGGTGATTTTTAAATGATTTCTGTTTAACGGAATGATTACGGGAAAAATAAAACCCCGAAGAAAAACAAAAAAACAAAAAACATATAGCCTTACACTTTAAAAAAGAATAAAAAGATAAAACCCATTACAATGCCACACGCACATACCCCCCCCCCAAAAAAAAAAAAAAAAAAAAGTTACGTAAAACAGTTCGAAGTTTTAACCTCCAGTTAACCTTAAACTCAAGATAAGATAAAACAAAAAGTTTAGTTAGAAAAAGCACTTATTTTGTGTGCATCTGTTTCTAACGACCTTAACCCAAAACAGCTGATGTGCTTTCAATACACAATGCTTACTAGGTTTGTTTTATAGTTTATTTATTTATCTGTCTGTCTGTTTGTTTATTTATGTTGTTATTATTGTTATTGTTGATATTGTTATCGGTGTTGTTATTGCTGTTATATTTAGTATTATTGTTCTAATGAATAGTGTTATTATTGTTGTTATTATTATTGTTGTTATCGTTATCATCATGGTTATCATTACAGTTTTTATTTTCACTTTCATTATTGACATCACAATGATAATCATTATTGTTACCATTATTATTACCAGAATTGTGATTACTATCATTATTATCATTCTTGTTAGCTGTAGTATTAACAGTATTACCACTATTACTATTACCAACTCTTTTTTGATAATTATCATCACATGTTATTTTATTTACTGTCAATATCATCATTAGCATAATAATTCCGATCAATATTATCATTAATACTATTGTTACTATTGTTGTATTTCTTTTCATTATCATCACCGTTCTTATTATTCCTATCGTCATAAACACCATCACAGTTAGTAGCATAAATAGTAGTAGTAGTAGTAGAAATAGTAGTAGCAGTAATAGTAGAAATAGTAGTAGTAGTAGTAGTAGTAGAAATAGTAGTAGTAACAATAATAGTGATATTACCGCAATCATAAGAAGCAACATTGCTGGAAGTTAACCCACGTGAAAGTCTACGGGTTTCTCGCGCCGTGTTTCACATAATTACAGGCCTAGTGAACCGTTAGTTATAATAAATGCAATCGGGCAAGTTAAGACCCACTTGTAAAGTCTGCAAATGTGATATTGCAAGCCGTTGATATCAGAGTCACCCATCGGAGTTCCTTGCACCTTGGAATTATCGTAGTTGCCTTTGTAGCTTTGTATATAAATATACATATAGATGAATATAGATACAGATAGATAGGTCGAGAAACAGATAGAGGGATATGGATATAGATAGAAATATATAGATAGATATAGATAGATTTAAATACAAACATACAGATATAGATAGATATATATACAAACAGATACAGATATGGATAGAGATACGAACAGATATAGATAGATATAGATACAAACAGATATAGATACAGGCAGATAT
>BOPN01001405.1:257500-262500 GCA_017312705.2 Penaeus japonicus
TTTAACTGATAAGATAAGAATGCCAAAGATGTGTTTTTTTTTTCTCTCTCTCTTTCTTTCCTTCTCTTTTTCTCTCTCCTTCTTTACTTCTCTCACTTCCTTTCTCTATCTCCTTCTCTCCTTCTCTTCTCTCTCTCTTTCCTTCTCTTCTTCTCTCTACTTCTTTCCTTCTCTCCCTCTCTCTCCCTCTCTCTCTCTCTCTCTCCCTCCCTCCCTCCCTCCCTATTATCACGTGACCTGCGTGCTATCGCCTAATCTGTTTCACGTTCATATGAACTGAAAATGATTACGTAAAGGGTATTAATGATGATGATAGTGGTGATGTTAGCGAAGAAAGTAATAACGATATTAGTGAAAGTAATGATGATGATGTTAGTGAAGAAAGTAATAACGATATTAGTGAAAGTAATGATGATGATAGTGATGTTAGTGAAGAAAGTAATGATGATATTAGTGAAAGTATCAATGATGATGTTAGTGAAGCAAGTAATGATGATGATGATATTAGTGAAAGTAGTATTAATGATGATAGTGATGATGTTAGTGAAGAAAGTAATGATGATTTTAGTGAAAGTAGTAAGGCTGATGATAGTGATGATGTTAGTGAAGAAAGTAATGGTCATGATGATATTAGTGAAAGTATTAATGATGATAGTGATGATGTTAGTGAAGAAAGTAATGGTCATGATGATATTAGTGAAAGTATTAATGATGATAGTGATGATGTTAATGAAGAAAGTAAATGATAATATTAGTGAAGGTATTAATGATGATGATAGTGATGATGTTAGTGAAGAAAGTAACGATGATGATGATATTAGTGAAAGTAGTAAGGATGATGATAGTGATGATGTTAGTGAAGAAAGTAATAATGATGATAATGATAATATTAATGACATTAATAATTCATGGTTACAACAGGATGATGATAATGATTTTTTTTTTACTGGTGCATAATTTTTTCCCCTTTTTTCCTTTGTTTTCGCTGATGTTCGTTTTTTTGTCTATATATATATATATATATATATATATATATATATATATATATATATATATATATATATATATATATATATATATATATTCATTTATTTATTTATCTATTTATTTTTTATTATCATTCTCTTGTGTTTCTTCTCTCTTTTTACGTACTATTTTTTCTTACAATAGTGTGTTTGTCTTCCATTGGTTCATTTTTCTTTTCTTTTTTATTTGTTCATCTATTTGGGTTTTTGCTGTTATTGTTTGTTGTTGTTTTTCCTTTTTTTGTCTTCTCCTTTTTCTCTTTTTTTCTTTGATTTATACCTTTTCGATGTTTTTTTCCCTCATCATTACATCATCAGCATCATCACCTTCACCATCAGCAGCACCACAACCAGCATCACCATCATTTTACGTCCAATATCACCATCTCTATCCTCATCACCATCATCACTACCATTTCCATCATCTTCAGCACCACCTTCTTCCTCATCACCATCACCACCGTTAGAACCATCACTTGTCATCACTACTATCGTTATACCATCACCACTACCACCATACCATCCTCATCATCACTATCAATTTCAACACCATTTCATCCCCACCCCTATCCCCACCATCCCCATACCCCCCCTACCCCACCACCCCTATCCCCCCATCCCCATTCCCACCACCCCCACCCCCATACCCATCACACCCCCACCACACCCACCCCCATCCCCACCCTCACCCCTATCCCCCTACCCACCACCACCCCCATACCCATCCCCACCTCCAACCCCCACCCCCACCCCCACCCCGACCACCTCTCCGCCGCCCATGGTCCTGAATCAAGGTCAAAGCTTATAACATCTCCTTCCTTCCTTATTCGAGGTCATGCGACTGAATCCCGTGTTTAGGTCAAGTCACGTGACACGATGATGAGAAGCCTTTTGCTGATTTATATAAAGCAACATTTGAGGAGACATTGTCGTAATTATTGTTATTAGTATTTTATTATTATTATTATTATCATTATCATCATGATCATTATTGTTATCATTATCACTGTCTTTGTTATTGTCATCTTCATTATTGTCATTATTATTATTATTATTATTATTATCAATATTATTATTATCATCATTTTTTTTTATCATCATCATTTTTTTCTTCTTTTTCTTCTTCATCATCATCATCTATAATCTACATATTTTTATATTTTTACTTTTTTATCTTTTCCTTCTTCTTTCATCTTCATCTACTGCTTTTTATTCTTCTACTTTTTGTTCTTTCTTCTTTTTCCCGCTCTTTCTTTTCTTCTTCGTGGTGTGAAAACAGATGATTTGAAAACAATAAGGATAATGACAACATCAACAATAATAATGATAATTATAATAAAGATGGTAATAATAATCACCATGATGATAATGATGAATAAGATAGATAGAATGAATAAAAACAAGTGCGTGTGTATGTGTGTGTGTTTGTGTTTGTGTGTGCGTGTGCGACTGTGCGTGTGCGTGTATGTATATTTCTGCATATGTTCATTCTGCGTTAATCTTAAAACATATATTAGCATATTTTGCAAATTATCACAGACATACGAACTTGAATGATAAATTTATGCCAAGTGTAAATTGGCAAAACCATCTGTTTTTAATTCGTTTCTAGAAAATGATAGTGATGATGACTGTGATGTAATAAATATGATGATGATGACAGTCAGGGATACAAATGATAGATTAATAAACACGTTAATTTTTACGAGAAGGAGGAGGGGAGGAGGGAGAGGGTGAGAATGCGGTTGAGAAAGAGAGAGGAGTGAAAGAGAGAGAGAGAGAGAGAGGGAGTTCGAGAGAAAAAGGGGTAGATAAATTGGAAGAGAGGGACAGAGAAAGAGTGAGAGAGAGAGAGAGAAAGAAGGGGGGAAAGGGACAGAGAAAGAGTGAGAGAGAGAGAGGGAGAAAGTGACAGAGATGGAGGGAGAGAGAAAGAGAAGGAGAAAGAGACAGAGGAGTGAGAGAGAGAAAGAGGGAGGAGAGGGAGAAAGGGGCAGCCATAGAGGGTAGAGAGAAAGAGGAAAGATGGAGAAGGAGACAGAGATAGAGGGAGAGAAAGAAAAGCGGGGGTAAAGGGAAAGAGATGGAGGAAGGGAGAAAAAAAAGACAGGGAAAAAGGGGGGTGAGAAAGAGACACAGAATGAGTGAGAGAGGAAGAGAAAGAGGGAGAAAGGGGAATAGAGAAAAAAGAGGAGAAGAATGCCAATGAAAGACAACAATAGATCGATTGATGGATAGAGACGCAAACAGAAAACTAGACTGCCATAGAAAGAAAAAAAGGGAAATAAAATGACAATCAAGAAAGTAAAAATAACAAATAAAGAACAAGACGAATCAACGACGAAATAATAACAGATAAACAGATGAACAACAAAATCGATAAACAAACAAACAGAAAGCGGGAAAGAAACAGGAAAATGAAGCATAACCTAACCTAAGTGAAGACAAAAAAAAATCCATCCAAACCTTCACCTGAATGAATAAACACACAAAATAAAAACTTAACTCAGCTTTACGAAACAAACAACATTAAAGAAATTATATATACTCGTCATAAGAGCATATCCAGTGACTCCATCTTTAAAATCCGCCATTAACCGTCGCGCATATCCAGTGACTCCATTTTGAAAATCCGCCATAAACCGTCGACTTGTTAGTTGAAGAACGAAAAGCGTGTGTGATTGATAGGCCTTCGTTTTATATCAATTGCGACCGGGGATTAAATTCAAAGGATGAGTCTATAAAAAAAAAAAGATTCTAAAAAAAGATAATGAAGTCATGATCCTATTTGAATATGTCTTGGAAGAGTTTTGTTTGGAGATTATTGATAAGTCTGTGTCGATCTGGTGAAAATAACAGATTTTTGAAAGATAATCTGCTTGGTTTGCTTGTCTCTTTATATACATGCATTCTTATATTTGCATACATTCGAAAATAGACTCAAAGAGATTTACCCGGATTTTAAGCTCTACAAAATAGCACAAACCCGATTCACTTCAAACTTTTAAAATCCCGCCAAATGAACGTTTTTTTTCGGTAATTCTTATATAAGAGTTAAGCGTCGTGAAACCCTAGGAAATTCATATGAATGGATTCCTTCTGGCTTGAAGTAAGACCCAATAGATGGAGGGGAGGGCTATCTATCAATGTCTTCTAACCTAATCTATAGTGACATTACTCAGCGCAACTAATGAAGAAGGGCATTACACAAACCGAAAAAAATACTCATAATCTGCGGGCACGTGAGAGATGTACGATAATTGCGCCGAATCTGTGACCATCTCTGACGCCATCTTGCTGGTCAGTTTAGGTGGAGATTTTGTATTTCAGGATTGTAGGGGGGGGGGGGCTCAGTTCCCTAATAATTTCACAAATAAATAGATTACGTAAAGAATAACCTCACTCATACCGATTAGTTACCGGTACAGACATCACAACATCATCACAATACAAATATCCACAGGTTATATGACTCTGATTGATCATACAAAACTACCTTCTTTTTTTTCCTTCAAAGAAAGAAAACGATTCCAAATCTAACATATATAAAAACTAAAACTTAATTAATCCGATGGAATCCTCAGGTTTCTGGCACGAGCAGGCGCGAGCTGACAGGGATAGTTTCGTGACTGTCATTTGGGACAACGTGAGTAAAGACAAGAGACATAACTTTGTCCGCAAGAGGGCTTCTTCTGTGCAAGATTTTGGCGCGGCTTATGATTATGGTGAGATCTTTTTGTTGTTGTTTTCTGATGAATGTATGTAATGATGTTATTATTTTTATTTTATTTAATTGATTATTGTTGATGGCTATCTTTATTTATCTTTCTTTCACTTTATCTCTCTCTCTCTATATATATATATATTTTTATATATATATATATATATATATATATATATATATATATATCTTTCCTTTACTATCTTTCTCCCTCTTGCTTTTCCGTTTATTTTACTGTCCTTACTTTCATTTTT